>PVIA01005012.1:0-124457 GCA_004024845.1 Tonatia bakeri
GAGGGAGGGAGGGAGGGAGGGAGGGAGGGAGGGAGGGAGGAAAGAAAAGAAAAGAAGGAAGGAGGGAGAACTACAGAAGTCAAAGAAATTCCAAATGAAGAGGTGTGGGAATATCTCAGAAAGCAGAAAGGTCTTGAGCATGGCCTTAAGAAATGGATGGGATTCCATGGGTCCCAGGCTGGGCTGAATTGAGCACTTTGTGGACACCAAGCAGGACCCCCATCATGATGATTCTCAGCCAGTGCCCTTGGTCTAGGTTGGTTCAAGCTGGCCTTCACCCTTGTGGGGACATGCATTTTATTCCTGGCAAGGCGAAGTCAGCAGTGTTTGTCCCCCACTCCTTCTTCAAGAATTTCAGGCCTGTGGTCAACTCTCCCTGCAGGTATTCCCATTCTGACACTTGTATGCAAAAATGAACAAAAGAGAAAAAACCTTGACACACTTTGGTTCTCTTGGTGAGAAAGTAATCTACACATACACCTCCTTTAATGGTCAGAAACCCGATGAGGGCCGAGTTACCATTCCAATTTTGCAGATTAAGAAACTTGAGCCTCCAAAATGTTAATGTCTGTGCTCAATTTAGTCTTGTATCAGCCTAATAATATGGAGTCCTGATTCACACAGATATATCTTTTCAAAATGAACAGTTTTGTCAGTAACCTGCCTGACAGCGCTTTTGGGAGTCTTCAGCTGGAGAAAGATGATGAGAGATGCTTTTTCTTAGGTCCCCATGGAAATAATTCACCCAGGCAGCACACAGGGGCATGTTTGGTGTTTTAATATTGGTGAGGGTGGGGGTCAGAGCCTGTATTTGCATACTTTGCAAAGCATTCATCTATGTTATTTAGTTTGATCTTTACACTATCCCTATCTTCCAGGTTATTATCCACACTTTATAGGTGAGGAATCTGGAGCAAAATGAGGAATGAGAGAGAATAATTTTGCAACATGGGTCATCAATCCTAAATGCATTTTCTTCTAAGTCTGAATTTTCAGATCTTGGGGTTTCTTAAAGTTCCCCAGCTCTCCACCCCAGTCACAACTGACCTGTTGGTCATGAGACAAGTCCAGTTCTTCTTCTGCTGCTCTGGGCTCAAGGTTTCTGAACCACAGGAAGCACCCTTTGAGTAAGCTTGATTCTCTCTTAGGCCACTTCCATTGTTTGTAGAGTGAAAGGTGCTGATGTTTGCCTGCTCTGCTGGGTATGGGGTGGAAAATGGGGTCTTTTGTCCCTGACTCCCTGGTTGAGGCCCCACAGTGTGGTGAGGACCCCAGCAGTCCCCAGACAATAGGGGTACCATGTCAGAGGGCCGCTCAGGGCTCAGTGGTTGTTCAGCACTCACACCGCTACCCTCAGGCCTTTCTGTCCTCCTTTGTCTTCTCTGTTTGGCCCCTTCCTTGATGCTTAAAAAAACTTCCATTTGCTTCAACCCTGCACTCTGCAGTTGCCTCTCCATCTGCTCTGGAGAAGGAATCTGCATTTCACCTCCCAGGTCATCTCTCCTTTCCTGGACTGAGAGCACATGACTGACTGTCAGAAACTTTTGTACCTCTAGAATGGACTCAAGATTCCCTTTCTTACGCTGCTGTCCTAGGCAACCTTAATAAGCACAAAACTTCAGGCTCCTGAAACATGCCTTCTATCTTGGTTCCTATCTTAATAGCCCATGTTAAGAAAATAACCCTTCCTTAGCACTGATTTCCATGAAAATTCACTATGGATACAATCAAGATCTGCTGGCTGGAGGTGGGTTGAAGGGACAGGGTGAGGAGGACAAGTGCTATCACATTGTTGCTTTAATTCATCCCCAGAATTGGTGGGACTAGGGTTGTCTTTTTAGCTTTTATACACATGTAGCTGCACATGTGCAGTGACTACGGTGCCCCTACTTCCAGAGGATGGGTCTCAAAGGGCCGTGTCCCTGGGAATTCCACGCACAGCCTCCCAAAGGCAGTGTCTGGACCCCAGGGCCCTGCTCCATGCCTTGGGTGTTTCTGATCTGCTTGTTTGTTTGTTTGTTTACTGGCTGCTAGACATCTTCCAGGCTGTGTCCTTCCTCTTAGACATTTGGTTTCAGAGCCTTATGTGATGATTTTGAGAGGAAGAAGGGAAAGAAAGGGAGACAGACGGTCAGCGACCCCGCTGGTTCACCTCCCTTCAAGGCTGTGCCATGGACCTGGCTTCATTTCTTTGCTTGTTTCTAAGGAGGGAAGTAGAAGTGTGGCTCAGAGTCAGTTCTTGCTTGGTCTCTTGTGCTGAGGAGCTTGAACCCGTCAGGAGGTGAGATCTGGGCCTACGAGAGAATTAAGGTTACGAAGAGGAGAAAACTTAGGCCATCCTGAAAGTTGTCCATGGGAGACCCTAATCCCTGTGTGATTTTGCCTTCAACAACCACAGAGACGGGGTCAGGTGCCCATGTCCTGTTGCCACTGCACTCTACCTGTAGAGTGTATATATCATTCAGTAAGTGTTAGAGGCATTTTATAAATGTGATTTTTGGAAAAGCAGTACAGCAATTTAAAGAATTCCAATTCTGGCCCTCACTAGCTTGTTATCTTAGGCCAGACACTTCAGTTCTGTCATCTGTGAACCAGGGACAGATGGCTCCTGACTCACGCCCTCACGGGCCTGTGATGAGGATCTAATGGACAGTGTGCCCTGAAACTTTTGCAACTTGGATGCCTCCTGTCTCATTAAAAAGAGAAGCTAGCCCCTGGATTCCTGATTGGAACCTATGCAATGGGCTCTGTCTCTCTCTTGGGCAGGAACATTGTCCCCAGGGTATTACTGACCCTTGATGTGGTAAGTAATTCCCTAGTAGGGGAGCTTTCAGAAGCCAGATCTCAGAACCCCGAGCTGCAGTAGGGCTTAGCCTCCTTGCAAGGTGCAGAGAGCTCCCTGAGGAGCATGCACTCACATTGCTAAGCACTTTGTTTTGACAGGGCACTGTTTGCATCCTCCACTGAGGCCAAGTGACTTGCTGCTAGAAGTCAGATCTGATAGAAGCCCCTCCTGGCAAGCCATCCTTTGTTCTCTGCACCTCACACCTCCCCCTCTCCTTCTCCATGGGGAGAAGCTGTCAGTGGCAACCACACCAATGAGATAGCCCAGAGAGACTGTGCACATCTGGTCTCAGCATCAGCCTTTAATGGTAAATGCTCTTTAATTCATCATCTGCAAGTGTTTGTGCTGGATGCTGCTCCCACCTCCACTTTATAGGTGCTGGCTCACCACCAACTCAGCACCCAAGCCTTCGCTTGAGGACTTTTGATTCGGTTCCAGCATTGGCTCAGCTGTTAAGCCAGTCTGAGCTGAGTGCTGGGTCTGTGAGAATCTCGTGTGCACGCTGTTTTTACAAGGTGATGTCCTGGATCTGAACCCTGAAAAACACAACTCAGAGCTGCCAGATTCGGAGTTCAGGCCATAACGAATCATTGGATACCGGATTCCCGGACCCAGAGGATTATCCCACACCCAAACCCACAGTGCTCTGAGTCGGACGTGTTGCTTCTCAGGTTGCATGGACATAGCTTCTGTTCTGCCAAATTCTTGGGTTTGTTCTCTCCTGCCAAGGTCAGCAGGAACTCAATTAATCTGCTGGGTGAGTTTAGCTGAGAATCAAACCTGAGGAGAAACAGTTCATTTAAAAAAATCCCCTACCTTGCATTAAAGGTAGAAATGTGTCAAGGCATACTTCAGACATCAAACGTAAACATGCACTATTTTGCATGGGTGATCTCTCTGTGTTGAAGTTTCTTGGAGAGTAACAGTTGCAACGGCATTTGAAACATGGGAGAAATTGGAGCACTAACGCAAGCATGCCCTCAAATTGCCAGGGTTTGTTTTGACAGGGCACAGCGTCTGCTTTCCTCAACTGAGGCCAGCAGTTAATAGGAGCATTTGCTGGGCACATTCTGTACGGACTTCATGCCCAGTAGAAAGCCTCAGATTTCACACAAGAGGCCCTGGATTGTCAATAGCTTCTGGAATCTCTGGGCAACCGGATCTCTCTTCTGTTCAGCTACCCAGGCCTTTTTTCTCACCTCATCCAGAAAAGTAACATGAACTGAGATCCACTTTAAAATGTGTTCAGCCCTGGGGTGTAGAGGTCAAGATCCCAGATGCTGAACCATCTACTCAGGCATATTTGTAGAGAGAAAAAAAAAATCTACAAGCTGGTGTTGCCTTCTGACTACACCCTGTGGAACCAGCAGCCCCCAAGGCTCCCCCAACCAGTCTCCTTGATTTGGCAAAGCCCCTTCAGGTGTGTAAAAGACGAAATGTCACCATCACCCCAAGTAGAGCCTGGTCTTCATCCTTACTTGTCCAGGGCAGAGTATCCTGGAAAATTCTTTTATAAAAAAATTAACAAATATGAGAGCTATAAAGAAACTCCTTTGACTAAATGTAGGAAGAATCAAGTGTGCATACAAGCCCTCCTGATGTAATGAGTCACTCCTATCTCCATGTATAACCCTCTCATTCTGCGCAGAATTTTAATCAGAGGTGAAACTTACTCACAGGGAATGTCATCTGATTTTTCATCTATGCACCCACCAGCTGAGAAATACTTAGGATTTTCTCTCTGCCCAGCTCCTACGGTTCTTTTAATCAGAGGCAGAGAGCTGAGGGTTTTGTAATCATTATTTATATTGATATTACTGTATCACAATGTTCTGGAAATGTCAGGTTCTTCTGCCTCTTGGGGACTAAGCTGACATGTAAACGAAGGTACCCAAGTAATGAGGAAACACTAAAGGATGCCGTGTGCGGTAAATAGGGATCCGATAAGCCAGGAGCCTGATTACCAGCATTGAACACCACCCTGCTGCCGAGATGAGGTTCCAGGGTGGGTGGCATATCCTCCGATGGATACTGGGATCTCCATGCATTTGAAGTGTAAAATATAAGCACCCCATGAGTTCCCAGGTTAATGTGATTCCAAGCAAATCTGTAGAGTTGACAGGTTATTTATCAAAGTGTGGGGCCTGGTTTTGATTTCAGAGACTGAAATACAGGGTTTATACTTGTTTCAGCAGTCCCAGAATGACACAGTCATGGTCCACCGGAGCCAGAAAAGACTTTGAAGACCAACTTGTTTCAGATTCTCACTTTGCAGTTAAGTTTTTGTGTTTCTTCAAGTTCACACAGCTAGACAAGTGACAGAGCTGAGACTGGAATCAGATTTTCCCGGGTTTGAGCCTGGCACCCTTCCCTATCTCCCCCTGCAAGTCCAGATCCGTCAGTCTGTCTCACAGCACCTGGCAAATCACATCAGCTGGGCATTTTCTTCCCAGAAAATTGTGGGTGCAAGTAACAGAGACCAACTCTTACCAACCAGAAAAGAAGTATCTTGGGAGAGTTTCGGTAGACTCATAGTTCATAGGAAAGCTAAAGAAACAGGCTGAACAAAAAAAGGCAGAAAGCAAGGGTAGCTTCAGGGGGACTGGACTACAGAAAATAATTGAGAGGACTAGCAGGGGAGGCCTTTGCATGAGCCCCTTTTTCTCTTCTTTTATAACTCCACTCAAGAGCGAAAGTCCCTAGAGACCTTGATCTGCAGAACTGGCTAATTCATTGGTATGGCAAGTGAAATAAATGTTGTTTGGCATTTGGGAGTATAAAGCTTAAGCATTCAGCGCCTTGAATTTCTGGGAGAGAGCATCCAGTGGGCCCAGCTCGGATTACCTGCAAGTGAGGTGTGGATGCTAAGCAGCCAACACCAACAAATGTCCTGCATGTAGACATTGCTAAGTGTTCACCAACATTTCCTTATCTCCTCAAAGTTCAGCACACTAAAGGAATACCTTTCCTATCCCCTGGAAGTTAGACATAGCCATGGGGCTTGACTGAGCTAATGAAACTTGGGCAGAAGTGATGTGGGTCACTTCTACGATAGAAGCATTTAAGAGCAGGTGTGTGTCTCTGCACAGTGTCCTTCCCACCACCACCCCTGGCAAGCCCACAGGCCTTGTGCTGACACAGCATCATCATAAGCTAATGGAGCCTGTCACCTGGGTCTCTGAGGATGACCCAGGTTATTGAAGCAGCATGACCTAGACTCTCACCAATGCACCCACTCACACATTGCCCCTCGGAGTGTTTGTATAAAGGGAACCCAGCAATGGCAAATGGTTCACCGTATACCTCAGCCTGCAGCTCGAAGCCTCTGTAGTGTGATGACAAGATGAATAGTCTGCCATTTAACTCCGATCCTGTTCAGAAGAGTGTCTGCCGAATTTCATCCCATCGATCTGAAATGCACAGATTTGGAGTATTATTATTGGTTAAGAAGCTAATGTGCCTGGGATGTCAGGCACCAAACGCCTCCATTAGCAGCTAGCTTGTCTTTTTAACTAGTGAGTGTTTGTGAAAAGGAGGAATCAATGACGGGTTTGTTTAAAGAATATATGCCCATCCTTACATACATCATTCTATCTCAAAGCAGTGATGTCTGATAAGTAAAGCGTGTTTGGAAGCACTGGATCTCCTAAAGGAGAAAAATACTGTGCGTGTGTGTGTGTGTGTGTGCGTGTGCTCGCGCGCACATGTGTAAGACCCCCTGATCTACTCCCGAATCAAAAGACCCAGTTAATTCATTGGCACAGGGTGGACACACATGTGGCTTGGCATCATCCAGCTGAAGCCTCAGGGTTGCCCACCGAAGGAGCCCCTGGCTCGGTCTCCCTGCAGAATGCCGAACAAGCAGGGCATTTCTTTGTTTGCCTTTCCTACTTCTTGGAAATGTGCTAAGGATACTGAGTCAGACACAGGAGAAAGGGTTTTGAGGGGAAAAAAGCAGCCATTTTAGGTCGCATTTATTTTTCTGTGCATTTCACAGAACCTTTTAACATGTTTGCTTTTCTACTAAGTCTGAGAACTTTGAAAGTCAAACAAAGTAATTTTCGTCTTCCAATCCTGGCCAGCCTTCCCAGGTCACCTTTGGGTTTGTCTTTCTCCAAGATCCTCAGAAACCTTTTGATGTTAACTTTGTGATTTATGTTCTGTCTCCATTTGGCATTAAAAATAGCTGTTCTTAACCAAATTCTGTGCTCTGTGATTGGGTCTAAATTGGAAGAAAGATAATGCCAAAATAAAACAAAGTGATTTAAAAATAATTACATGGTGTATGTATAGGAAAAAGGTTTGCAACACCTGAAGCTCGAATCTGTTGGAGACTAGGGCTCATAATGGGATAACTCTGGTTGGAGCATGGAGGGCAGCAACGGTCAGTAAGGTGGCGAGAGGAAACAGGATTCAGTCTGAGTTAACTGCAGATGTGATGTGAGAAGCCAAGAAAAATCATGTGTCTGAAGGGCAACAGAACCCAGTAAAAATGACTAGGACAGCCTTGGCCAGGTGGTGTGGTTCATTGGAGGGTCATCCTGTGCACCAAAAGGCTGTGGGTTTGATTCCCAGCCAGGGCACATACATAGGTTGTGAATGCAATCCACACTCATCGTTGTCTCTCTCTTTCTCTCTCTCCCCCCTCCCCAACATCTTCTCTCTCTGGAATCAATGGATACAGCCACTTGTGAGGACTGAAAATAATAATTAATTAATTAAATAATTAACTTAGCCATTTATATCATGCCTCCCTGAACCATACTTTATGTAGCTCTGCTTCCCTCCATCAGCAGGTCCTGGCCTGGGGTGGAATGGGGGTGGGGAGCCCAGGGCAGCTCCAGGCTGGTTCTTTATCTTTGTCACCTGCACCAGGCCTGGACCCCTCCCCACCGAGGCAGCACCAGGGCAGGAAGTGAAGCAGACCTGGCTGCCTCAAAAGCACATGCAGACATTTCTTTCTGCAGAAAGAGACACTGCACCTGTTTGCCACCTGAGCAACCTCCTGGTCACTTCTGCTGCCACCAGTGTCACCTCCTTGCTCTCTGTTTCACTCTGCATTAGGGCCCACACCCTAACTTTCTGTCATTGCTATGCTTATTTCCTTCATCATGCTCCTGAAAACTTGCATTATTTTACATGTTTCCCTGTTTTATGCTTTTAGGTTTTTTAACATCTTGTTTTCCAACTTCCCCCAATCCAGTGTCAGCTCCTTGGTGCTGGATGGCCTCAGTTATGTCACTGTCATATTCCTAGCACTTGCAAGGTGCCTGGTCTGTAGTTCCCAGGCGATATTATTTGCTGAGTCATGAATGAACTCTTCAATCTGGCTTAAACATGCCATTGCTATACGCTGCCTTTCTGGCTCCTGACTGAAGTTTTGTTTGTTTGTTTCATTTTACTTAATTGTTGTAAGAGCACTTCCCATGAGATCTATCTACCCTCTTAACATATTTTAAATGTACATTATGTTATTATTGACCAGAGGAACAGTGTTGCACAGCAGATCTCTATAGAACATCTTCATTTGCTTAACCGAAACTTTGTGCCCATTGGTCTTAAACTGACTTTTACCTGTGCCTGCTGTCCTGGGCTTTGGAACTCCAGTGACCGGCTGTATTCTTCCCTCAGTTCTGAGTCCCAGTCCATGCACATTCCACGTCTGGTTCAGTGACTGAGCCCCTCCATTGCCTGCAAGCTCCTGGCCCCTGGCCCCGGAAATACATTGTCTACATCTAAACTGAACTTCCAAAGCCTGGAAAATGGAAAGTTATGCTTCACAGCTGCCAAACTCCACAGCATAAAGTCTTTGTATTATGGACTGACAGAGCGTGCCAGAGAGGCTGCACCAAGAACAGTGCCCCCAGCGGCTGCTGAGAGGGTCCACTTCACAGCAGGAAACACTAGATGTTTAAAAAAAGTTTTGCCAGCTTCATATTATTTAACTTTCTTGTTTACATTTGCCAGTTTATTTTTTTTTAATCTTTTTATTGATTTTAGAGAGAGAGAAGGAAAAAGAAAAAGAGAGAGAGAAACGTTAATTTGGTGTTCCACTTATGCTTCATTGGTGGCCCTGACTAGGCATCAAACCTGCAGCCTTAGCCTATCAGGACAACGCTCTAACCAACGGAGCTACCCAGTCAGGGCAAAATTTGTCAGTTAAAAAAAATTATAGCTATTTGTATTTTATTTTCTGTGACCTGAACTGTTTTACTTATTGATCTATATAATTAGCTGTTTTACTTAATGATCTATAAAACTCCGATACTCATGTTGTTAAATACTTATCTGTCATAAATATTTTGCAAGTTTCCCTTTGTGTTTTAGTTTTGTTTTTCATGTTTTTGAGACGTTTTCAAAAATTTAAAGTTGACAAGTCTAGAGTTTTTTTTATTTTGTTATTTATTCCATTGCTTTTGTGACTAAAAAGTCTTTCCCCATCTAGTGATTAGTTTAAAAGTTTTCTATCCTCACCCTGGCTGGTGTAGCTCAGTGGATTGAGCGTGGGCTGCGAACCAGGCATCGCAGGTTCGATTCCCAGTCAGGGCACATGCCTAGGTTGCAGGCCATGGCCCCCAGCAACCACACACTGATGTTTCTCTCTCTCTCTCTCTCTCTCTCTCTCTCTTCCTCCCTTCCCTCTCTAAAAATAAATAAATAAAATCTTTAAAAAAAAGATTAAAAAAAAACTTTTCTATCCTCCTAATTTGTGTGGTTTATAGTTTGATTTAGTAACATTAGATTTTTCATTCCTTCTAGAACTTACCTTCATTTACATAATAAGGATTTCACTTGATTATTTTCTCCAGAGGACTGTAATGTGCCTTGTATATGTCTAGACATACCCTGTGCCATGGGTACATGTGCTGATTATTTTGCCATTACTGTGTCATGTCAGTTATTCTGAGCTATATTAATATGCTTTACTAGATGGAGGTCCATTCCTCCCATGTTATTCTTCCTTATTTATTTTTTGTATGAACTTTAGAATGTGTTTTTCTAATTCCAAAATAAATATCATTGGGGTGTTTATTAAATTACTTTAAGGACTGACACCTTTAAGATATAAGCTCTTGCCATTCCGGAACATGGAGTGGCTCTCTACGTATTTACATTCCCTTTATAAATACCAGTAGAGATTTTCAATATTTTCCATAAAAGTCCCATAGACTTCTTGTTAGTGTTATTTCTTGACATTTTATACAAAGTGTGTGGGAGATCTGAGAGGAAGAGTGAGAGAGGAAACGGGTGTGTTGTGAGTGAAATTTTTTCCTTTACATTTTAGTGTTGGCTGTAGAGAAGCCACTGGGTTTTGCTGAATTTTGTAAATCTTACTGCATCGGAGTCTCTTAGGTTGTATAGATATATGATTATATACAGTTCAGTAATTACAAATTGGTCTTCTGATAGTTATACCTCTTATTTCTAGGTAAACAGTCCCTTTCTCATTCTCAGTGTAAAAATACCAGTCTATCATCTCCTTACGTCTATTGTTTATCTATCGCCTGAATATTATTTCTTTGAGGGTACTCTGCCAGCTGTCAGTCTATCTATTGCTTCTTTGAGGTTAATCTCATTTTTTCCTCTGGCTGCTTTTGGGGATTTTTCTTTGTGTTTGAGATTTGCAATTGTATTACAGCATGTCTAGTTGTGGGTTTCTTTGTATGTATCTTCCTGGGGCTTTGCTGGGCTTCTTTGAATCCTGGGTTTCGTATCTCAGCCTTTACATCTTCACATATTGCCTGTGATCCATCATCTCTGTCTTCTCTGTCTGGGACTCTGAAATTAGCCTATGTCAGACATTCTCACTGTATCATTTATGTCTCTTATACTCTCTTACCATTACCTGTTTCATGCATTCATTTCTCCTGACCTATGTTTCAGTTTATGAATCATTTCATCAGTTTATTAAAATTTTCCAATATCTGTTATTTTTGCTAATTTCCAATTCATTGCCAAAATTGTCAAGCTGGTTTTTTTCACCATGAACATTCGATGTCTCATTGTTTTGTAAACTGTAATATAACCTCAATATTGAAGACCCTGCAGGTCTATTTCTGTTCTCTGTTCTACTCTATTCTCTGTTCTATTTCTGTTCTACTGGTGTGTTCTGCTCATGGTGTGTTAGCTCTTCATGCACCATACCATTTTTGATTGTCTATTGGACATTGGATTTGATCACAATTTTGTATAGAAATATTTTGAGACCTGGAATGCTGCTATTTTCTTCACCGCTTTCCCCATTTCCAAGAGCAGGGTCTCCTTGCATCCTGTTGATATTGAGCAAATGCTCAAACTCTTCCTTCTGTTTCCTAGGAACACAATTGCAAAGATAGATACTCTGAGTACTCACAGTTATGTTCCCTTTATCTTGGGTTAGAGTAATGTTCCATAGGTTCAATATAGGATTTTTTATTTTCTACTTCTTTTTTCCCCTCCCTTTTAACAGGAAGAAAGGTATGTAGATCTAGTATTTGGCAACAAACAGCTCATGTGGCAAATCCTTGGTTCTACTTACTGACCCTTTGGGTGCTTGGTAGAATCACCTTGATATGTCCTTGTCTGGAGGATTAATTTCATTCTAGAGCTGCTTGTAAATTTCCAGAGATTTGTTTTTGTTTCATTTTGTTTTTAACAAATATTTATCTACTAAGGTTCTGCTGGACTAGATGGGGTTTTCTCAAGGACTGATTTTCTGGTTCCCTGAAAGATAAAATATGGCAAGGAATATTAAAAAATCTCTGCCCCACCACATTCTGTTCCCCTCTTTCACTCACATGCCATGCTCTGCAGGTGAGGACCCTCCTCCCAGGAAGCTCTCCAGTCTTCCTCTACCTGGGGGTAGAGTGTTACCAGGGAGTTGCAGACTTTGTGTGGACAGGTACAGAAAGAGGTTGAGGTGAAAGTGAAGGAAAGAAGGAGCTGACAGACCTCCTTCCTCCCCATCCCCCCCAAACCCTATGGTGTTGGGCCAGCTTTGCTACTGGTTCAACCAGTGGCTTTCATGGCTTGAGGGAGATGCTGATGGTTCTCCTAAGCTTTTTCCTCCGTCCTTTCATCCTCTGCAGGAGGAAGCTACACAGAGCCTCCTATTGCATTTGTTAACTTGACAACACAGTCCTTTTGTTGTGAATTCCTTCAAGATTCTGGGCTAATTTCAGTGTATACTGTCTTTCCTGTTTTCACAACAAGTATTTTAATGAGACTTTGGGAACTGTTGTATCAGAACTTGTAAGCTGATTCCATTTTAACCAGATCAGCTATTTTTTTTGGAGACCTGCTCTTTATTAAACATTAGGAAGTGCTGAGCTTACAAGAGAGGAACTACTTCTACAGGGACATGCATAATTAATAAAGAAAGCTGACTGTTTGTGAAAAAAATCAGCCCTCAGTTGTCCAGTATAAACAGTCACAGAATTTCAAGTATTCATATTGTCTATAAGGTTCAGTGTCCTGCCAAGAAATGTGACATTACCTATTAAGTCATATCCCTTCTTATATCTGGGTGATGGCTCCAAATGAATGTACTGTTAAAAATTTTAAGCATATATTATTGAAATTGAAACACATTGTATGTGTCATGTTCATGATAATTGGTGTCCCTTATAAAACTGAATTGACTTGTAAGACACAGCAGGCATTATATAGGCATCATACTCCTATTTCAGATGGCTTACTGAGATCATTACTCTCAGGAAGTAAGCATATTGAGATATTTTTATGGCCAGCATGGTTCCAAGCTTATTAACCACTTAAATTTGTAGCATCTCTCCACCTAGTTTAGAATCTAAGTTAATGATGTTATGAAGCTATTATATTGCTTCATACTCGACTAAAATGATTGTCTTAACAGTTTTCTGACTAGACCAAATCCCGACCTCAGTGGGTATGTTTCTGGAAAGTCTAATTCTCCTCTGGTGCCTTTTTTTAAAGGTGATTTTCTTCCCTTCCTAGTATTTTCTTATCCCACCATTGTTCTTAGAGACAGGTATGGTGGCCATTTTGGATAAGTGTAGCATTTACATTGCAATTCAGTCCCTACAAGAGAAAATAAGATTTTCACCAGAGAGTGGGAAAGTCAACCCAGGCAAAGATGATGCCCAGGATGTGTTCCCACCAGAACCAAAAACAAAACAAATCATTAGTCACATGAATGAAAAAACAAGATTATCATAATTACTTGGCATTCTTCTAAAACTTCTAGGCAATTCAATGATGTAAAAACAAGAAGAACAATTTAAATGAGATAAAACTGTCAAGAGAGCCATTAGAAATGACACTAGAATGAAAAATAGAATTCAGCTAGGTAGCTGAATGTGGCATAAATATTCCAATCAGTTTTTCCTCTATAGCAAAAGAAAAAATGGAAAAAGATTTCATTTCTAATAACAACAAAATAACAGGAATAGCCTGAATAAGAAATATATAGAATTGATGTAAACTAAAGTACTGAGAACTAAAATAAACATTGAGTAAATGAAGAAGTACATGCACTAAGAAAGCCAAATACATATAGTAAAGATACGGGTTTTTGTTCAAGTGATGCATAAGTTAATGCAATTTGACTCACAATTTCAGTGGCATTTTTAATGAAATAGCAGATGTATTCTAATTTCATCTGGGAGAATAAAAATAAGCATATAAAGAAGAAAAATACTTTGGTTGAGTGATGCTGGAAAGGATAATTAAGATTTGTTTAATAGGATATTAAAACATGTTATAAAACTATAGTATTTAAGTCGGAGACATCAGCAGAACAACAGATTAGTCTAGCAGTAAACCCTGTGTAACTGGGAACGCAGGATCTGACCCAGGAGATGCTGCGTCCCTAACAGGAAGCCCACAGGTATGACCTGAAAATATGGTTAACCTATCAGATTCCAGGACCCACTTTTAGTTGCTATGGGATTTTGAATTCTGGGGAACTTGACAGAGTAGGAGACCAATTTCTCAAGCTTGATAAATCTTGGGAGATTTTACCAACTTTGTAATTTTTGTCCAGGCAGCACCATGGGAGGCAGCCCATGCCTGATCCCAGAGGGAACATTCAGAGATGATTCAAAGATGACCATTGGTCCAATATTATGTCCTTTGCCTCTTCTCAAGTCTGCCCATAAAACTGAGATATTTTTATGGCCAGTGTGGTTTCAAACTTATTAACCACTTAAATTTATAGCATCCCTCCAACTAGTTTAGAATTGAAATTAATGATGTTGCTGAACTATTTACATATTGCAAAGAAAAAGCAGTCAGAAGATGAAAAAGAGATTTCATTTCTAATAACCAAAATATGAAGCACACAGGAATAACCTGAATAAGAAATATACAAAATTGATGTAAATTAAACTAAACTACTGAGAACTGAAGTAATCATTGACTAAATGAAGAAGCACATTCTGCTCTGAGAAAGAAAATAAATATAGTAAAGGTATGGATTTTGTTCAAGTTAATGCACAGATTACTGCAATCTGACTCAAAATTTCAAGTCTCCCCACAAAGTCTCAAATTTTGAAATGAGAAGAATGAAAGCAGCTCAGAGGGGACCCCAAGACTTTTTGACATTGTAAGCATAGCCCCAGGCTTCCCAGAAACATCTTATTTTAACTAGTTGCACTTTTCAGCTAAAACAGGATTTCTCAGCCTCCGAATTATTGACGTTTGGGGGCAGATAACCCTCTGTTATTGGGGGACTGTCCTCTGCTCATCAGGTGCTGGGAGCACTCCCCACATTCCTCCCGAGTTGTGACCATCAAATACATCTCCAGACACTGCCAGTTGTCTGGGGTGGGGGGATGCAGCCCCCACCCCCCTCCCACCCAGGTGAAAACCACTGGGTTAAAATCAGTCATAGGGAAAATGTGGACTGTGATCATAGTATCCCAAAGTATTTAACCAGGACAAAAAAAAGGAAGTTATTAAACAGAGCCTACTGGCTTTTTGGAGACAATGTAAAAACCCTTCAAGCTGAGATTCACCTTGACCTATCACACCCCAGTTATCATTTTAAGCTTCCTAAAAATTAAGTGTCAGGGAACAAAAAATGACAGCGGTCCTCATCTCATTCCATACACCAAAAGAAGTTCCAGATGGATTAGAGAATTAACTCTTTTTAAAACTCAGGCCATACAAAGAGTTAAGGGAAACAGAAGTGACTGTTTTTAGAAATTCTGCATGAGAAGCTGTTCCTAAGCCTCTTCATTAAAGACCAGCATGAATGAAATCAAAAGCCAAACCGCAAACCAGGAAAAGTATCTCCAACAATGATTAGAGAATTTTGGACCTTTATTTAATGAAAAAAATATATACTGGGGTCTCAATAGTTATGTGAGGAAAAAGCAGGGACAGGAATGAACAAAAGCAGAAAACGAAGTACCTAATCATTATTTGAAAAAAAATCTATCAACTTCACTAGTAATCAAACAAAAATACATCAAAACAAGATACAGTGTTTGACTATGAAATCAGCAAAGATTAAATAGCAATAGAAGGCCCAATATGGCCAAGATTCTTTGCATTTCAGTGAACGTTTATTTATTGATTATCTGCATGTCAGGCACCAAGCAGGGAGCTCTGAACACCAAGGAAATCAAGATATAATCTCTGCCTGCAAGCTTCTAGTCTGATTAGTCAACTTAATTTAACAAACACATAGTACGTATTAAAAAGGCACTTTACAAATACTGACTCTTGCAGTGTTCCTAAAACCCTATGCAGTATCATCCTCCTACGTTACTGATGGAAAAATAGAGGCATCAAGAGGCTGAGTAGCTTGTAACAGCACACAGCTGTGGCAGAAGCGGGAGTGTCTACAGTCAATGGTTTGCTCTCCACCACTGTGCTAGGCTGCCTTCAGAGAAAGCACAGTAAAACAGGTCAGGGGCTCTCTTGGTCATTGCTGGTGGAAGGGTAAGTAGGATAAGTCTCTGGTAAGCAATTGGGCAGCATGTATTAAGAGTCTTTAAAATATTCACAGTACCTTGATTTCACTTCTGGAAAACTAGAGCTACAGACAAAAACTGCAGAATCATTTGCTTTAGTGCCATTTTTAATAAAATAAAAGTGAAAACACCCTAAGAGAAGAAGAATATTCTTATATATGGTATATCCATGTAGTGAAATATTATGCAGCCATTAGAATTATGAGTGTAGCCCTGACTGGTATGTCTCAGAGGGCTGGGCATTGTCCCACAAATGGAGAGATCACCAGTTCAATTCCTGGTCAGGGCACGTGCCCAGGTTTCAGGCCAGGACCCTGGTTAAGGGTGTTCGAGAGGCAACCAGTGGATGTTTCTCTCACATATTGATGTCTCTTTCCCTCTCTTCCTCCCTCCCTTCTCCTTTTTCTAAAAATAAATAAATAAAATCTTTTTAAGAATCTAACATTTTGTATTCAGTTAGAATTTAATATCAGAAAAAGATCTTTAGCATGGAAACTTAGATTAAAATCTGAGAAGCAAAATTGCACACTGGTTGTAGTAGCATGAAAACATGCAGGTACCTAGGAAGATATCAGAAAGAAATATGGTAAGTGTTATTAGTAGTTATGTCTGGATGAAACACTATAGATGGTTATTTTTCTTCTCAATAACTTTATTTATGTAATAAATATGCATTTCTGTCATAATAAAAGCTCTGTAAAGACTTTAACAAGGTATTGATAGAATACGGAGAAACACAGTAGGAGGAGTGACAGGGTGTCGGCAGCTCAGGAGCTGAGGAAAGAGGAGAGGGAAGATGAGCTCAGCCTTGCAGTCTGCTGAGACCCAGGCCTCCTTCCCAGGAATGGCCCCAATGCACAGAGACCTGTCAGGCATTTGCTATCACAGGGGATGTGCCCATGTCAGAGTCTGTTCCTTAAAGCTCTGTTCTTATTCTCACTCCCCTCATTTAGAGAAAAGAGATAAGGATTCAAGTCAGATAACTTTTAAGGCAGGCACTGTTGTATCTTTCCCAGAGTAGACCTTAAAGTGATTCAGTTCTTTCCAAGATGATCAGCTCCCGAGTCCCAGGCTTTGTGGTGCAGTTCTTGGCTTGGTCTCCTGACTGTACCTTCCTGGCCTCTTCCATTGTAACTGCTACTCCAGGCTTTCACCGCTGCTTCGCTCCTGCTCACCAGAGGCCTTCCTCCTCCCAGAACAAAAGAGAGGCCTTGCCAGAGTCCAGGGCGTTGGATCCCAGCCCCTCACCTTTCCCTCTAGGACTGTGTCCATCGGTTCCTCCTAATCTCGCACTTTGCTCTTCAACTTCTTCCCCGCAGGCTCCTGACTCCTCACTTGTCAACTTGCTCATGACTGACCCTAAGAGCAGTTCACCCTCTTCTCTCCCAGCCCTTTGCCTGGGGGCCTCTGACTCCTGCTTCACTGGCATCTCCTCCACGGTTCTCCTAACTGACAAACTCAGACTCTTCCCACACGTTTGGCTGTGTGTGACACAGACACTCACTGTCTTCTTTTCAAACTATTCCTCCTGTTTTAAAAATAGCGATTTTATTGGGACATAATTCACATACTACTCATTTCACCCATTTAAAGTGTGCTATTCATTGGTTTTTAGGGTATACCCTGAGTTGTTCAACCATCCCCTCAGTCACTTCAGAATATTTTTGTCAGTCCAAAATGAACCTGTACCCATTAGCAGTCAGTCCTCCTTCGGTTTTTGACATGCTTTTCTCCCCTGGTTATCCTAAATTGTTCTTTCTCAGTCTTCTCTTCTTCTTCTAGGGTCTTAAATATTTCTATTTCCAGACCCCACTCCTCAACCTTCTTCTCGTATCACTCCCAAACTCAAGGAGGCCCCATTCAAGCCCATGGTTTCAACCTGGTGCTGCTATGACCCTCATCGCTGTCCTTCAACCACAGACCTCAGTCCTAGGCTTCAGTCACCTGGTTGCACCTTCCCAATGCACCCAGTAGTCCTGCAGACACGTCAGATACTATAGGTTCAAACTGAACCTATTTGCCCTTCAAGCCCACTCACCTATTCTGCCACCAGACGTGCTCTTCTCCCAGCGCAACACATTCCATGCACACATTACTGACGTTGCTCCCTCTGTCACTCAAGATAAGCCTCGTCATCTGGGACTCCTTCTCCCTTACCCTCCATCCCAGCCTCTAATGATTCTGAATTCCTATGCATGTCTTATCTGCATCCCTCCTCTCTGCAGCAGTGCTTCTGTCTTAGTTCACACATTTCTACCTCTTGCTTTGACTCTCACAGAGTCTGGTCTCCCTACCTCCATTTGCTGCCAGGGCTTTCTCCCTAAACTGCCGGACATAATCATGGCCTTGCTGGCCAGAGAGCCAACAGTGGTGTACAGCCAGTGCACATCACCTAACAGAGCAAGCCCAAACCCTTGAGTAGTGTTTTGAGGTCCTGCCTGAGCACTTTGTCTTTCTTGCTAGCCTCACGCAGCTGTCCTCCTTGCCCCAGCACAAGACCCCTGACTTTCCCCATACACGCCGTCCTTCTTACACATTCACATATTTGAAACTGTTTGGAATTTCCTGTTTAATAGTTCCCCCTTAGCAGGATCTCTCTTCCTCTAAGATGCAGATGGAGGTAGACATTCTGTCCTCAGTTCCCAAACCTTGTACCTAATCATCTTTTGGCATTTCCATATTTTTGTGGTTTTGTTACATGTTCCTCTGCCCTAGTAGAATATGAATTCTTCGAGAACAGGTGTTCCCCTCAGTCCTCTCGGGTCCCCAGTACCTAATACCACACCCACAAAATAGAAGATGTGCAATAACTCTGTTGATTCATTCATTGCACAAATGAATGAGTAAATGAATAAGCAAATGAACCTTTCTCTTAATTTCCTTCAACACAGGACATGACCGTGTTAAGGGGGAGTAGGCGTGACCTACATGGCAGACATTGAAAGGAAGGGCTGGCTCTGTCAGTGCCTTTCGGGGGCGCTGCAGGCCTGCATAATCCACTTTGACCGCCTCACTTGGAATTGTCCTGCGGGCCCAGTTGGGTTTAATAATGAAGGGGACGTTGCCTCAGAGGTGATGGCTTTGTAGGTCACCTGGGATGATGAATCACTCCCATCAAAGCAGGAGAACTTGCTTTCTTTTAGCTTTCTGTCAAAATTGTGTTGGGTTGTTTGTTAGGACTTGGAACCCACCCTGAATTTCTGAGCTAGCTGTTTCTTTGGACTCTCAGATTGACTTCACATTTTAAAACTGTGGATATGTTTGCTGGATGGATCAAATTGACTCACTCTACTGGCAGCCCCTATGGTTCCGAGCCTGTTACTATGGAAATGAATTTGTTACTTCTGTGGTTCCTTCCTGAGTTTGAGCCTGACAACATTTGTAATGCTCCTGTGAATCTCTCCCCAAAGAGGAGAGGATGAAAATAGAATCACTGGAATGGAGAGTCCAGGATTTGTAATAGCCACAAACATTTGTCTTTGCTCCGGGTCAGCGCATCTCACTCTTGTTTATTTGTTTTGTTTATAGTTTATGTGCTAAGCTCAGCACTTCCCTGAGCTTGCTCACTTTGCCCCAGCAGAGCTCATTTTATGAGAGAAAGACAATGTTTTTTATAAAGCAACTATCTCCAACATACATTACCACCACCAAGGGACCAACCTGGCCCAAGGTGGGAGTATGGTGACTTCGTGGCCCCAGTGCCCACCTCCCCCAACCCCAGGGTCAGTTGCCTTTGTCCAGCTTTCATTCCACTGATTTCCATGGCATTCTGTGGCATGGTAAGGAAACATCTCAGCCCTGTCTGATGCTTTGAGAAAGGGAAGGAAAGAAGTTGCTCATGTCTTCTGAGGTTCTGGGACATTTCCAGCACTGCATGTGGAAGTCACTTTGGACACCTAACCTCTTGCTCATTGTACTGCTAAGGATAAATAGGAGGAAGGGAAACATTTACAATTTCAGGACTTAAAATGCTTTTGCATTCTGAGACCTCTTAAATGTAGCTTCTCATTCTTGCTGTCATCCTACATTGTCAGAAAAAATAGGGCTTCATTCTTTTATTCGTACAGCAACAAATACTGTTTTTACCCTTACCCAATATACCTATTGATTTTAGACAGGGAGAGGGAGAGAGAGAAGGGAGTGAAACACTCATGTGAGAGAGAAACATCGATCCAGTTACCTCTTACATGTGCCCCAACTGGGGACCAAACCTGCAACTCAGACATGTGCCCTGACTGGGAATCTAACCCGAGACCTTTAAGTTTATGGGACATTTCTCCAATCAACTGAACCACACTGGCCTGGGCCAGCATCAAATACTTTTGAGTACCTATGTTGTGCCACACACTTTTCTAGACACTGAAGATATGACAGTAAACAAAATGTGTTTGCGTGCCTGTGCATCACTAACTACTATTCTCATAGAACTTAGTGTGGTGGAGAAAAAAGAAAATGATCAAATAAATATATAATAGGTCAATGATCAATGATAAGTGTTATACAAAATAGAGTAGATGAGGGAATAAAGTGTGGAGGGAGTGACACAGGATTGGCAGGATGGCCGAAGGGACTAAAGCCAAGGTGTTGCTATGGGAATTAGGAGATGAAGTTGGAGTTAAGCAAGTGTGGTAGGCTGAACAACAGCTTTTCAAAGATGCCCATGTCTTAATCCCTGGAATCTGCAACTATACATTACTACATGGTAAAGGGGGCTTTGCAAATGTCATTAAAACCTTGAGATGGGGAGATTATCCTGGATCACTCACGTGGGTCCAGTATAATTACAAGGTCTTTATAGGAGGCAGGCAGGAGGGTCAGATAGATAAAGAGAAGCTATAAGGAAGCAGAGGTCAGAGGTCAGAAAGCAGGGAGATATGCTGCTGGCTTTGATGATGGAGGAAGAGAGAGGAAAGCAGGAAACAGAGAAGCTAAAAAAGTTCAAAGAAACAGGTTCTGCCCTAGAACCTCCAGAAGGAATGCAACTCTACCAACACCTTGATTTTAGACTTCTCACTCCCTGAATTACAGAAGAATGAATTTGTCTTGTTTAAGCCACTGACTTTGTAGGTGATTTGCTGCAATAGCAACAGGGCACTAGTACAGAGGTCAAGTTGTGTAGCACCTAGAAGAGCCCTGTGTCCTCGTAGATAAGGATGTTGAACTTGAATGAATTTGAATCAAAACCATGGGAATGTTCTGAGCAAAGGAGAGCCATGGCCCAGTTTGTGTGTTTACATAGTCATTTTGGCTCTAGGGTGATCCAGAGACAGGATCAGAGATGAAGACTAGGGAGCATGGAGACCAGTTAGAAAGAAAAGTGATGGTGGGTAGTGTGGGAGGCAGTGAGAAGCAGTCAGATCTGGGATGTTTTAAAGGCAGAGACAGTAGGACTCGCTGATGAACATCACTGAAGGAATGTGAGGGAAAGAGGTGGTGAGTATAACTCCTAGCAAACAGCTGGAGCGACTGAGCAGTGGAATGGAGTTGCCAACACTAAAAGTCCAGAAGGACTGGGAGTAAAGGAGTGGTGGTGGTGGGGTGGGGGGTGCTAACTGTTGGTTATTTAATTTAAAAATAAAATTTTATGTTATTTTTAGAGGATGGGAAGGTTAAAAATTTTGTTTTGAATGTAAATTTGAGATGGTCATTAGATACCCAAATGAGAAGTTTAGTAATCAGTTTTATATACAAGTCTAGAGCTCAGGTGTGAAATAATAGAAAAAATATAGTTTTTGGTCTCTTCCCCTGGTTTCTGGCACAGAGCACCTGAATGCCTTGTAACTTCCTAGGTGGTAGGAGTGTCTTTTGTTTTGATGAGGCAGCTCCTGAATGACCCCTGGATGGGATGGGGGCTGGTTACCAGAGAGACCAACCATGACTAGAAGCTTGGAACTTTCAACCCCACCTGGGATTTCGGGGGTGGGGCTGGAAATTGAGTTAATGAGCAATCATGATCATCAATTAATTAATGATCAATGAAGCCTTTATAAAAATCCCAGAAGAACAGGGTTTGGAGAGCTTCTGTGTGGGTGAACACATCCACAGGCCAGGAGGGGACACATCCTAACCCCTTGGGGACTGAGCACCTGCACTCAGGACCCTCCCAGACCTCACTCTGTGTACCTGTTCCTGGAGGCAAGTCCTTATCGCATCCTTTATCATATCATCAAATAGTAAACGTAAGTAAGTGTTTCCCTGAGTTATGTTGTTGCAAATAATTGTGTCCAAGTCATTTGAACCTCCCACCTGTAGCCAAATCAGACAGAAGTTGTGGGTAACTTGGGGACCTGCTACATGGCATCTGAAATGGGGGGGAGGGTGGGCAGTCTCGTGGGACTGAGCCCTTAACCTGGGAGGTCTGAAATAACTCCAGTTAATGCCAGAATTGAATCGAATTATAGGACACCCAGCTGATGTTACAGACAAATTACTTAATGTAGGGAAAATCCCACACACATCTGGTGTCCAAAGTGTTGTGAGTATGGTAGTAGTGTGATACTAAAAGAAATATACGGGAAGGGTGTGTGTCTCTCACTCATCAGGGGAGAGATTGAACCAGAGAAATAAATTCAAGGGTCATCCAGAGAGCCAGAGAGGGTAAGGGAAGGACACAAGGAGGGGTGGGATGAGCCTTGGGGCCATTCCTGAATTTAGAGCCTCCCTCTACCAGCCAAGTGGCTGCAGGAGGGCAGAGCAAAGCACTCAATAGTAATGATGAGGTAATTACATTCCTCTGGAGACGGAATCCAAGCTGGTAGAGGAAATAGAATCAACCTTAGGAGAAAGTGATAGCCTGTAGAATTAGCAGGTAAATTTCCTTGCAGCCTCACCTTAAATTGATGAGCTTACTTTAAGGATCAAGCTAATCGACCTTGAGCAATTGTGAAAATCTCTAGTCTCTGCTTTCCATGGCTTTTGCTGACATACTCAGAGCATAGATAGATCTAGCCAAATTCTGTGTTCCTGAGTAGCTATCAATTCACTTCACAGTTAAATTGAATCTGGTCCTAAACCTCTAAGTGGAGATTTTAGAATCTCTTCTCATTCCTGGAGGCAGGTGAGAATCTCATGGTGTCTGGAGCTCTGGGAGATTCCTGCCAGGCCCTGCCACGGGTGATACTTAGAAGTGTCCCCTCTACCATCTCTTGGGCCTGGGTACTTCTCAGAGTATCTCCATTCAGCCCTTACCCCCTAAGCCTGAGAAAAGACTGGCCAGCCCATCAGCCTTCCTTCACTCACCGCATCTGGGGAAGAAGCCACAAGAGGGGCCAGGTCTCTACAACTTTCAGAAACCCCCACGTCCTGCCCCTTCTCGGTCCCTGAAAGGGAAGCCTCAGCTTCAGGAGACCTCTTCTGCCTTCCCACTGCTCACAGGAGTGTCTCTCCCTTCCCCTGAACAGGCCTTGGCTTCACCCACCAAGTCTTCAGAGAGGAGGTGGGTAGAGTTACGGTCTTGATGCCAGGCCATCCCGGTTTCCGTGCTAAAACTCTACAGCTATTAATGGCCCCCAAGAGATGGTGTCCCCAACTCAGAGCAGGGATACAATGTTTTTCTAATGGAAGAGGAAAGTACATCTCAATTTGTTTTATTATAATTCATTTAAATATTTTATGATTTTACGCAGTTCTTAAATCGAACAAATACTCTCTTGAAATAAAGCAACTCTGTTTTTGTCTCCCAATGTCCCTCAAACTTGTTTTTCCCCTTCCATCAGGGGAGGAAATGGGGGAGACGTTTCTGGCTGCTCTTAGAAGCTACAACGCTCTGCGCGGTGGTCAGGGTGACACCGCGCCCCCCCCCCCCCACAATACAGCGCACAGACGATGTGTTACAGAATTGTACGACTGAAACCTCTATAATTTGTCAACCAGTGTCACTCCAATAAATTCAATAAAAAGGAACAAAAGCAGCTTTTAGTAAAAAAAAAAAATAAGTCCATACATAACACAGTTTCAATTCAGTGGTTAAAATGTCTGGCCAATCTGCCAATTTGGTTTAATGTTACCTTTTCTCCAGGACCCCCAGCCTTGCCTCGGTTGTGGGGGGAGGTCGGTGGTTAGGGAGGGGGCTGCGTGTCTCTTCTCCCACCTGGTTCTCCCGCGCTTCCTGCAGCTCCATAGCAGTGGTTTCAGAGCCCTCGGGCTGGGGCCGGGCTGCAGGGAAGGAGCGGAGGTCGTTCCTGTTGACTGGCACGTCTGTGGCGTCCCATCTCAGCTCTCCAGACTTGGCAGCTGGGTAAAGCCTCCTGTTTCTCACGTGGTTGTTGTCATGTTTTTCGGACGCCCCTGGCTCCTTCCTCAGGACCCCTCCCCTGCAGTTCCCATGTCAAGTCAAATCCACCTCTACTCCCGCTGGTCACTTCCTGCTTCTTCAGCCCCTAGGGGGTTGGCGGGACGTCTAACATCTCTGCACTGAGGCTCCTTGTCCCCTCCGCTGGCTCTCTAGGAGAAACTCACTGTTTCTCCTTTGCTCTCACACTCACACTTGTGACACCAGGTGTGTAGGTTTCCCACACCGCACAATTCTGACACTAGCTGCCTCGGGATGGCATCAGATCCGACAGGTTAAGGGCTCTGTCCCACAGGATTGCCACTGCCCCCACCTTCTGATGCCAACCAATCGCAAGCCTCAGGTTTTCTGTCACCTTTAAACTGGGGTTCCCTCCACCCCCTCCTCAGGTTCGATAATTTACTACAGTGGCTCACAGAACTAAGGAAAAGTCTACTTACTACTGCCAGTTCATTACAAAAGATATCAAAGAATACGGATGAAGAGCCCAATGAAGAGATACAGAGGGGGAGGTCTGGGAAGGTCCTGAATGCAGGGGCTTCTGTCCCCATGCAGAGGGGTGAGGTGTCACCCTCCTGGCAGGTAGATGTGCTCACCAACCTGGAACTCTCTGAGCCCTGTACCTGTGAGGGTTTTATGGAGGATTCATGATGTAGACACCATCAAAGATTCACTCAGTTTCCAAACCTTTTCCCTCCCCTGGAGGATGGATCATGGGGCTAAAACTTCCAAGCTCCCAAGTGTGGCTTGATCTTTTTTTTTTGAAATTTGCATTATTAACATTTTCTCCACCACTGTCTCATTTTTCAGTATTATTGAGGTATATTCAGCAAGTACGTTGTGATATAAAGTGTACAACATGATGACATGATATCCGTTCACACTGTGAAAGGGTTCCCACCATGTGTTATTTAGTAGATCCCTCAGCTCACATATTTACACGTGTGTGTGAACACGAGCTCTACTCACTTAGCACGTGCCAAGTATACATGGCGGTATTATTAACTATAATCCTGAATTATACTAAATCATCAGACCTTATGCATCTTATAGCTGAATGTTTGGACCCTTTTACCATCCTCCCCCTATATCCCCCCTGCCTTGCCTCCTGGAAGCCACCATTCCAGTCTTTTCTATGAGTTTATCTTTTTTTTTTAGTTTCCACATATACATAATATAATGCAGTATTTCTTTTTCTCTGTCTGACTTACTTTACTTAGCATAATACCCTCCAGCTTCATCTATGCTATTGCAACTGACAATATCTCCTTCTTTTTTTAAGGCTAAATAATATTCTTTTGTGAATATATACCACATTTTCTCTCTTCGTTGTCTTTCAGCAGACACTTAGCTGCTTCCATATCTTGGTTATTGTGAATAATGCTGCAATAAACATGAGAATATTACTATCTCTTCCAGATAGTAATTTCGTTTCCTTTGGATATATACCCAGAAGTAGGATTGCAGGATTATATGGTAACTCTATTTTTAATATTTTGAGAAATGTCCATACTCTTTTCCGTAGTGACTGTATCAGTTTACATCCCCACCAGCAGGGTTCCCTTTTCTCCGCATCCTAGCCGACGTCTATTTGTCTTTGATAAATGGACATTCTAACAGCTGTAAGGTGATATTTCATTGTGGTTTCAGTGGCTTGATCTCTCTGGTCACCAGACCCCATTCAGAAGCCACCCAGGAGCCCACCAGGAATCATTCCATTAGAACAATAGGTGTTCTTATCTCCCAGGAAATTCCAAGGGATTTAGGAGCTGTGTCTCAGGAAACAGAACTGGGGTCAAAGACCAAACATGAGAACAAAAGATGTTCTATTGGTCTTATCACTTAGGAAATTATAAGGGTTTTAGGAGCTCAGTGTCAGGAACTGTGGGCAGACACCAATATAAATATTTTCTATTATTTCACAGCAGCCCCCTAGACAACCCCATAGCAGCTGTCCCAGAGGGTAGCCTCTGGGCCATGAGAACCTTATTCTGTGTCTACAGAAAGCATACATCCAATTTTCCTAGGACCACCCGTTTATGCCTGTTTTCCTAGTATAATCTTTTCATGCTTGGAAGTATCTATTTTGGATGAAAAATTGTGTGGTCATTCTCCCTATTTTCTACTACTTCTAGGAGTGGCGAATACCTAACACAGCCACCTGTCTCTCCTACCATCCTCTACCAGTTAGCAAGCCTTGAGATTTTCCAGGTGGAAGTCAGGCCACAGTTCACTCTGCATGAGCTGCAGAACCCCTCTGGAGACCCTTCTCCAGGCTTGAGAGGAGGGGCAGGTGCTCCCCACTCCCCCTTTTCAGTGGGAGTATTCACAGCCTGCTGGTGGTGCTCTCTGAACACCCTCTCCCCAGTGCTGCCAAGCCCTGTGATGTGGGTGAACCTTAGGAGCCTCGTAGCAAGTTTCCCTCACCTTCTTTTTGATAAATTCTTCATGGTGCGAATCCACTGGGATGAGAGCTACCTGAGAGAGAGGGCTTTATTTTGTTTGCTGTCTAAATCAGAGCCTCAGACATAGTAGCTATTTAATATTTATTTGCAGAGCGAATGACAAATGAAGTGTCTGGCATCTCATTTTGGAACGTGGTTTCTATTGTCTTTGGATCTCGCTCAAGCTCCATTTTAACACATCATTAATCATGGCCTTGTGTAATTTCACTCAAATGTGATCATGTCATATATAGTGTTAACTTTTTGGTGCTGCCTTTATTCTTTTCCTTTTGGCTGCACTTGCCTTCTTCTCTCCTCGCCCATCTTCATTTCCCTCAACCCATGTTAACCATGTATATGCAAAATATTTACACACACGCACACAGAGTGTTGTATTTTCTTTGAGACCATCTTATACAGACTTTTATGCACCATACTTTTCTTACTCATTCACACCTCGTGAATATTCTTTATTATTTATTAAATACTCACATATATTAGGCTAATTTCTGGCTTCACTAGTCTATTTTGCTGGTTTACTTGTCAGGTTGTTTTTTCTTTTCCTGCCAACATTATGTTGACTTATTACAATAATGGTTCTCAAGGAATATTCCCAGCCCAGCAGCATTAGCATCACCTGGGAACTTGTTACAAATACAAATTATTGGGCTCCACCCCAGATCTGCTGAGTCAGAAACACTGAGTGGGGTCCAGCAGATGCTAATGCAGGCTAATGTTTGAGGAGGCGTTAAAACGGCTTTCTCAGATACGCTTACACGCTGTACTACCTCATTAAGCAAATTCCCCTATTAGCCTTTTATTTCAGGCTTTCTTGGCTCTTCTTCAGCATTTGTTCTTTCACATGAACATTAAGATAATTTCATCCAATTAAAAAACAAAAGCTTGTGGTGCCAATGAGAAACTGTCATAAGTTATACAGAAATGTTGAGATAATTGATGTTTTTGTGACATTAAGTATTTCTATTTGATAACATAAAATGCCCCTTCATTTGTCATAAATTACATTTCATTATTTTCATAAAGATATTCTGACTTTCTTGCCAAATTTATTCATAAATAATTATTTTTTTGTTTTTTATTTTTTGAGGTAATAATATTTTTAATTATGTATTATCTATTATGCTATTATAGTTGTCTCCATTTGTCCCCCCTTCCTCCCCTCCACCACCTCTCACTCCCTCAGGCAGTTCCCACGCCCTTGTTCATGTCCATGGGTCATGCATATAAGTTCTTTGGCTACTCTGTTTCCTATACTGCACTTTATATGCCCATGGCTATTCTGTAACTACCTATTTGTACTTCTTAATCCTCTCACCTCTTCACCCATTCCCCTCCATCCCCCTCCCATGTGAAAACCATCAAAATGCTCTCCATATCCATGATTTTGTCTCTGTTCTTCTTGTTTGCTTAGTTTGTTTTTTAGATTCAATTGTTGATATATATTTTTGCCATTTTATTGTTCACAGTTTTGATCTTCTTCTTTTTCTTAAATAAATCCCTTTAACATTTCATATAATAAGGGTTTGGTGATAATGAACTCCTTTAGTTTTTCTTGTCTGGGAAGCTCTTTATCTGCCCTTCAAGTCTAAATAATATTTTTGCTGGGTAGACAAATTGTGGCTTTAGGTCCCTGCTTTTCATTACTTGGAATATTTCTTGACAATCCCTTCTAGCTTGCAAAGCTTCTTTTGAGAAATCAGCTGATAATCGAATCTTATGAGAATGCTCCTATAGATAACTAATGGTTTTCTCTTGCTATTTTTAAGATTCTCTCTTTACCTTTAACCCTTGACATTTTTTATGATGTGTCTTGGAGTGGGCTTCTTTGCATCAATGTTGTTTGGGACTCTCTGTACTTCCTGGATGGCATGTCTATTTCCTTCACCAAATTAGGGAAGTTTTCTTTCATTATTTTTTCAAATAGAGTTCTCATTTCTTGCTCTTTCACTTCTCCTTCTGGCACCCCTATGAGTAGAATGTTGGAATGCTTGAAGTTGTCCCAGAGGCTGCTTATAGTATCTTCATATTTTGGGGATTTTTTTCTTGATGTGGTTCTGATTGGTTGTTTTTTGCTTCCTTATGTTCCATATCATTGATTTGTTTCTCAGCTTCATTCACTCTACTGTTGTTTCCCTGTAAATTGTTCTTCATTTCAATTAGTGTATCCTTAGTTTCTGACTGGATCTTTTGTATGCTGTTAAGTCCTCACAAATTTCCTTGAGCATCCTTATTTATAACCAGTGTTTTGAGTTCTGCATCTGGTAGATTGCTTATCTCCATTTTATTTAGTTCTTTTTCTGGAGTTTTAGTCTGTTCTTTCATTTGGTCCATGTTTCTTTGCTTCCTCATTTTGGCAGCCTCCCTGTGTTTGTTTTTATGTGTTAGGTAGAGCTGCTATGACTCCTTGCCTTGGTAACATGGCCTAATGTAGTAGGTGTCCTGTAGGGTCCAGTGGCACAGCCTACCCTATCACCCAAGCTGGGTACTCGAGATGTACCCTTTCTGAATACACTGAGTACTCAGTGTACTGAGTACACTGTCCTCTTGTAGTTGAGCCTTGATTGCTGTTGGCAGAACAGTGGGAAGAATTTACCCAGGCCAGTCAGCTTGCAAGGATTGGCTGTGACCATTGACCACCTTCTCCCTCTGTGGAGGGTCAGCTATGCAAAGGCAGTGTGGTGGTGCTCAATATGGTCTGTAGTCATCCACTCAATGTGCAGGCTCTGGGGTTTCCCAGGTGGTGCAGTTCAATGTCAGCCCCCACCCTTGTTCTGCTGCGGGCCACACTGCCTGGGGTATAAAGCAATCTGAGATGGCTGCTACTTTTGCTGGGCTTGGAGATTTTCAGGTGAAGCCAAGCTGTGAATCTAGGCTGGCTACTGCTAGTGCTTTGCCTGGGGCCTCTTAGCAAGAGGTATAGGGGCTGAGGACTCACTGAGGACAGCTGTTGTTTGTTTAAAAGGATTTAGAAAGTGTCCCAGCAAGAGCCAAGTCCAGCCATTTATACAGAAAAGCCACAGTAAACAGCTGTAAACTGTGTGGGATGAAGCCTCAGGGGATCTCCAGGGTGGGGCAAACAGTGGTAGCAGCTTGATGGAGTTTCAGATGTGGCACCCACTGGCCAGCTCTGTTGGGGGAAGGTTTTTGCACAACAAAGGAAATCATCGACAAAATAAAAAGACAACCCACAGAATGGGAGAACATATTTGCCTATATATCTGATAAGGGGTTAATGCCCAAAATTTACAAAGTACTTACAAAACTCAACACCAAAAAACAAAAGCAAAAACAAACAACCCAATTATGAAATAGGCAAAGGACCTGAACAGACACTTTTCCAAAGAGGACGTACAGATGGCCAATAGACATATGAAAAGATGTTCAATGTTACTAATCATCAGAGGAATGCAAATTGAACCACAGTGAGATACCATCTCACACCTGTCAGAATGACTATCATCAATTAATCAACAAATAATAAGTGCTGGTAAGGATGTGGAGAAAGGGGAACCCTTTTGCATTGTTGGTGGGAATGCAGATTAATGTAGCCACTGTGGAAAGCAGGATGAAGATACCTCAGAAAATTAAAAATGGATCTGCCTTTTGACCCAGTGATCCCCCTTCTGGGAATATATCCAGAGGAAGCCAAAACACTAATTCAAAAGAACATAAGCACCACTGTGTTCACTGCAACATTACTTACAATCACCAAGATATGGAAGCAGCCCAAGTGTCCATTAAGAGATGAGTGGATAAAACAACCATGGGACATTTACACAATGGAATAATAATTGGCTGTAAAAAGGAAGAAAATTTTTACCCTTTGTGACAGTATGGTTGGACCTAGAGAACATTATGCTAAGTAAAATAAGCCAGTCAGAGAAAGACAGATACCATATCATTTCACTCATATGTGGAATCTAATGAACAAACTGAACGGACAAGGAAAATGGAGACAGACTCATAGATGGAGAGTGGGGTGACAGCTAGTGGGGGGCACTGAGGGAATGGAGGGACTGAGCAAAAATGAAGTAGGACTTATGGACATGGACAACAGTGTGGTGATTGTGGAGGGGGGGACTAAAAGGTAATGGAGAAAAGTATAAAAAAGATTTTAAAAAGACACAGTGTCCTCTGCCTGCCTTTCTGTCTGTGAGAAAACTGTCCCCCACCCCTCACCTTGATGCCAGACACCTCAGTTTCTCCCCGTATGTCACCAGTGCCATTCAAGCTGCTACCCTGGTGCTGGAGCTCAGAGGGAGTGAGTCTGAGTAAATCTGTGTGTGGGTTCTTTAAGAGTAATTGCTTGGTACACCAGAAGTTTCTTCCATTGACTCAATCTCCACTGGTTTTTGTAGCCGGAAGTTATGGGGACCTATCTACCTGGCACTGGAACCCTGGGCTGGGGGGCCTTGTGTGGGGCTAGGACTCCTCACTCCTGAGATATTCCTCCCAAATTTTTATCCACCACATGTGAATGTGGGACCAGCCCATTTTGCGTCTCTGCCCTTCCTACCAGTCTGGATGGATTTGGTTTCTTTAATTCCATAGTTGTCAGATTTCCATTCAACTCAATTTCTGATGGTTGTTTTATATTTTAATTGTAATTTGATGTGACTGTACAAGGAGGTGAGCCGTGTTTGCCTATGCTACCATCTTCACTGGAAGTCAATAAATAATTATAAATTGAGGTCTTCATATTGGGTTCAATATTTTCGCCATTTCTATTTCTAGAATAGACAGAAAATTCTATAATAACTAAATGTTTAAGTTATTATTTTAGTTATCTTATATGTAGTCATTTTATTAACTTCTCTTGTTAATTCTGGTAGTTGGTAATTTTCATTAGCAACATTTTGAACAAAGAGATAATTGCATTTCTTTTTTCCCTGTGTATGTACTCTTCTTGATTTATGTTGCATTCACTAGAACCCACAAAGCAGTACTGAAAAAAACATAACAAAAACAAATGCTCCTGTCCAGTTTCTGATTTAATTTGAAACGGCTTTACTGTTCCAACATTTAGAATAATATTTACTATTGGGCTTTGGTGGTTTTTCATACATTTGAGGTGGTTTCCTTCTAGTCTGATTTTAATTAGGATTTCTATTAGGAGTGGCTGTGGATTTTTACCATGTGTCATTTCAGCATCCGTTGATACTGATATGTTCCTGTGGTTCCTTTCCTTTTAATGTGTTGTTCTCATTTGTGAGTATCCTTCCGTAGCAAGAATGAAACACAAATTACTCTCTCAATCAATTTTTCTGTGTCATTAGTTTTCCTTTTTTTCAAACCAAGGGTCTAATGGCTTACTCGGATAAGCTATTTGAAGCTAAGAGGCTGGGGAGAAAACATTATGATTCTGATAAGCCAGCACACAAATGCAGGCACAGCTAACCCTTGGAGCTGTTTCCTCTTTGATCAGCTCAACTATGCAAAACAGCAAATAAACAATCACCTTCAACAGTAATTGTGTAGTAGGTCGGAGCACAGGTTTCCATGCTAAACAGGTCTGGGTCCAGATTTTGGTTCTTGCAAACCAGGCAACTTTGGGTAATAAATATGGCCAGCATTTATTCAGTTTTGACTGTGTTTTTCTAACATTTTATGTGGATTCCTTTTGGTTACTCGCTTCCCCTCTAAACCACATTCTTCCCCTTTACTGAACAGAGAATATTGTATCGACTTCACAGGGTTGTTGCAATAGGAATTGCAAGGAATTCAAAAAAGTTAGCTCTATACTCTCAGGGATTTTTTTTTCATGAAAAGACTTTTCTTTTTACTTTTTAACTGCCAAAAATTAATCTACCATGAAGCAGAGGGAATCACTTGTGTGGATTGTTGGCCGAACACTCATCTGGTAAATAGTTTCCCATAGAGGTGGGATGGAGCTTTCCTTTTGCCTGCTGGCCTGCTCACGGTCAGGCATGTCCGCCCTACTGACCACGCTTCGTGGGCACTACCTTTCTCTCACCACAGGGAGCTGAACAGAGAATAACGAAAGCGCCGACAGATCACGTTCTCCCCATGGATTTTCCTGGGGACAGAGACTTGCCCAGTGTGTAGGGTGAGAACCTACCCTGGGCTCCTTTAGGCCACCCCTCCCCCTTTCTCACCTACAAAGACAAGACAGGCAGCTCCTTGGTAACCATTCTCCAGGTCCTTTCTCTGTGTGCCCCTCATGGCAATTGCTCACTCTGTGGCTGAGCACAGGATATGGGATATGCTATTCCACTTCTCTTCCCAGTATCAGTGTCCCACAGTGACTGCCTTCCTGTCATGACCTCCCACCACTGGCTTGGAATTGAAGACTGTACCTTTGACCCAGACCCTCAGTACCTGGCTTCATCATGCCATGAGTCAGCACTCCCCCATCTGGCCTCCCACCACACTTCCCCAGGCTGCCCGCTGCTTCACTGTTGACTCAGTTCCTACTGGGTGTCCAGGCTTCCCTATAGACTGACCTGAGATACGGAGGCAGACTTGAACACGGCCCATGCTCTAGAGCGTTCTGTCCCAGTGCTGGCGGAGCTAGACTCGTGCACTGCTCCGTGCATTTGAACATCTGCTAACACAGCTGCTGTTGCCAAACCTTGGAGCCCCTGTGTTACCAATACGCCCCCCACACACACAGCCCTCATGCCAAACACACACTGTCCTCTGGACTGTGCACGCCACCTTGCTTGATGTGGCTCCTGTGTCCCCATACACTTGCACTTCCCACCACACCCTGGTCTCTGCTAGACCTGCCTCTTACACTCAAGTCTCAGAAATCACAGTGAAAACCAAAAGCTTCTCCAAGATCTCTCCTTGGTGGGAATGTACTGGAGGAATCACAGAAAAAGAGAATTGTTCTCTGGTCCTCTGGACCAGTGACAGGTGACCACACAATGCCAAAAACTCAAGGCAGCCCCGACCACACATCTATGGAAGCACTAGATCACAGAGCCATAGCTCGCTCAGGAACGTGGGCTGGAGAATGAGTGCGCCTGTAGAACACACACGTTTGCCTCTGCTTCAGATGACCTTGTGCAGTTCGAGGAACCTTTCAGATTCCTGTTATTAGTCTTGACGGCAATGTTATCCTGTTAGGTCTTCCTACTTGACAAGTGGATCTCTCTGTTGCCCAGGAGGCAGTGAAAGAATCTAGAAATGTTTTTTGACCTATAATCTGTCATTGAAACACATTTTTTATTGATTACATTTCTACTTACAGTCCAGTCCAGTCAGATTAGTTGAATGTATTCATATATCAGTGTTTAAAATCCTTACTTGGTTGGCAACAGAGCAATTGTTACAAGTTTTTACATAGGGAGCTAATAAAAGTAGTATCATTCTTTGCCCTACAGAATAAAAACAAGGTAGCTTATTTCACTTATGTTCAGAAACTAAATTTAGCACAGTGGGTCTCAAACTCTGCTATGCATCAAAACCATAGATTTCTGGAGCCTGGGGCCCCCAAGGTTCTCATCCAGTAGGTTTAATGAGGAGCCCAACACAGGTGATTTCTAGTAGATGGTTTTTGAATCACATTTTTGAGAAACAGTTTTAGATGCAAGAACTTGGGACTCAGAGGAAAACACGGATTTTAATTCTAGCTCCGCAGCCTCAGGTTTCAATCATTTGATCTTCATTTTCCAGTCTCTGAAAGGGACACAGTGGTAACTGCCCTTCTTTGTTATGGCAGACATTACTTTCATGAAGTGTGCATAGGCACACTTTTCATTACTTTCATTGTGTGCATAGGCAGCCGGCCTCTTCGAACAGACTGTGAATGTGTCCACAGCAAAAGTCTTCACAAATCCTATACATTTAAGTCTGTGAGGGAATAGAAGTACCCTTGAGTCTTTTTTGGTTAGTTCTTTGGAAAATAAGGCACATTCTGGAGGCATCAGCAAGAAGTACTTAATGATAAACCGTTAGCAGACAGACTATGAAAACCTAGCACTCTGGTTCAGTTAATGAAGGGATGGCATTAATGGTCTGTGAGAAAACAATTTATTATAGTATGGCAATTTATCTATAGAAAAGGGACACTGAAGTTGCAAATAAACAATATACTCTGTTGGTAAATTAAGAAAAGAAGAAGTACATAAAGCTTAGAACAACTTCTAAAAATGTTTGAAATACAAACTCTGGCACTTAAAATGATAAACTTGAGGTAAAGCATTGTTATTGCATACTTTTTATGTATCAGGCACAGAAGAAAACACCTTTATGGAGCTTGCTTTTCAGGGAAGAAGGTGAGTAAATTATAGACATTATGTCATAAAATCATATTTACAGGCATCCAACTTTTGAACAAACTTGTGGGAGTTTAAGTAAATCACAGTAACGCATAAGTAAATTGTAGACTATTCTATCCAATACAGTAGCCACAAACCACATGCAGCTTTCTAAACTTAAATTTAAATGAATGAAAATTAAGCATCATTCAAAGCTCAGTTCTTCAGTTGCACTAGGTACTCTCAAGTGCTCAGTAGCCACGTGTAGTGAGAGGCTACCTTGCTGGGACAGTGTAGAATCAGCTCATCCATTATCACAGGGAGGTCTAATGGACAGTGCTGACCCAGGTTGTCGTAGAAGATGAAATGCACTGTGGTGGGAAGTAAAGCAGGACATGACAACAGGCCATGCTGAGAATAGGCTTTATCAATTAAATAAATTGGAGACTACTGCTAACAAGGTGACATTTGAGGAAAGCTATAAAAGAGAGTACATAGGAAATCAGAGGGAAGAGCATTTCAGGAGAGGGAACAGAAAATGCAAATCCCCTGAGGAGGTGAGTCTGGAGTGGTCCAGAAACAACAGGGAGACCCAGGGGAGTGGAGGAGATAAAGAGGAGGTGGAGGGGTTGAAATCAGAGACGTAAGGTAAGGATCACCTTCCCTAAATGGTGAGGACATCCTTTCTTATTTGAAGAGGGACAGACAGCCATCCTGCTTTTGTGTGGCACATGGCCTGAAAGAGAGCTGAAGCAAAAACAAGTTAGGTAGCTTGGACCAGCATGGTAGCAATGGGGTGGGAAGACATAGCCAAATTCTGGATATACTTTGAAAGTACAGACAAGAGGATTGTCTGCATATAAGGGGGAAAAGAATTAGGGCTGAGCCAACAGGAGTTCAGGATGTGGGTCTGAGTTACTGGCAGCACAGACTTGCCATTTACTGAGATGTGTAAGACTGTGAAACAAGCAGATTTGGGGGTCCAATGAGAAGGCCAGTATAGGGCATGTTAAGATTGGAATGCCTAGTAGACTTCCAAGTGGAGAAGTAGATGGAATTCGTGGGTCTGGAGTTTAGAGGAAAGCTCCAGACCAGAGATATATCTTGATGATCACCTGTACTTTCACCATGAGATTGAATTAGTTCACTTAGCCAGTAAGGGTAGATTGAGAATAGTTCCAGGTACCCATCCAGGCACTTGAACATAACGAGGTCGGAATGACGGGGAGGAACCAGCAAAGGAGGCAAACAAGGAGGGGGCCCAGGAATGTGGTGTACTGGAACATGAAAGAAGGAAGGATTTCAGAGTGTCAAAAATTTTGACAGGTCAGATAACCACACCTCCTTCTGATTTGCTGGACTCAGTTCTGGAGTCCACCTGTTATCCTGTCACAATTTTTAATACCACCCCTTTTCATTCTCAACATTCACAAACAATAAATTATAACAGATTGTAGCCCTCCTGAGAGGCCCAGTGAGAAATGAACCATTGGATTTAGCAACATGGAGCTAAACCCTCTGGTATTGAAGTGGTGGGATGGATTCACAGAGGACAGGGGAATAGGCTTTGGAGACTGTCAACATCGTCAGCTCTTAGCAGGAGCTCTGCTGAGACAAGAAACAGGTGGCAGGGCCAAAAGTTTGTGTTTTTCCGTAGGACAGCTCTAGTAGTGCTTAGTTGTCTTTAATTTCATTTGAAACAATTTTGTTAAGTTGTATGTGACACCTGTCATACCAGCATGTATTTATTAAAAAAACTTATCAAAATTGGTAAGTTTTTGTATAGCCATTTTAATACTGAAGATTGAAGGAAGTAAGCAACATTTTTGGTATAAGATGCTTTATTATATTATTTCAAGAAAGGTAAAAATGCAATTGAAATGCAAAAAAATGATTTGTGCAGTGTATGGAGCAGGTGCTGTGACTAACGGAATGTGTGAAAAGTGGTTTGCAAAGTTTTCTGCTGGAGATTTCTCCCTGGATGATACTCTGTGGTTGAGTAGACCAGTTGAAGTTGACAGTGATCAAATTGAGACATTAATTGAGAATAATCAATGTTATACCATGCAGGAGAGAGCCAACATGCTCAAAATACCCAAATCAATAATGTTATTGGTGAAAATGAAAAATGTCTTTTATTTTATGAAAAAAAACTAAATGGATTTTTTTTTACCAACCCAACATAAGAACAATAATGGCTCATTTGTATGCTGATGGGAAAGATCCAGCAGAGAGGAAAATGGATACAGGGCAGAGAGGACTCCTGCAGAAATGAGTGAGGCTGTGCTACGCTGTGCAAGCAAGGGTGGTGGAGGGGCACTTGCAGGGGCACAGAAGGGAGGGCCAGGTGTGATGGCTCAGAGGCAGGGCAATGGGAGGGGGTGACGGGTCTTTGTGGAAGTTCCCTTCTGTCTGCTTTAATGCTTTCAGTAAAGGAGAAAACTCAAGTCATCAATTGAGAAGAAGCATGGGGAAGTGAGTGTGGAGGAGAGTGAGGGCAGAGGAGAAGGTGTGGACCAGTTGTCTAGGGGAGTAGGAGATCATGGACAGGGCTGGAATGCAGCACCAGGTGCTCCTGAGGATGGGGCTGGTGAATTTCCAATGAGACCAGGCACGCTGGTGAGTGTTTTTCTCCAGCCATGCTCAAACGTGCAGGTGCAGGCCTGGAGTAGGTGGGGAGCTGGATGTGCCCAGTTTTCCTTTGAGAAAGGTTTAGGCTACAGATACTGGAAAAATGAGGCTTCATGATAATTCAGACTAATTGTAAAAAGAGGTCATTGTTAGCAAATACACAGGATTTTTTAAAGCTCTTTGATTCATTAAAAATTTATTCTGTAATTGATGTTCAGCTGGATCTTGCTACAATGAATAAATAAAGCTGTATTTAATTAGCTACAATATTTACATTTCATCACTTAATGAGCTAACAGCTATTAAAACAGTTTGTTCTCTTTAGTAGATTGAAAATCTCCCTGAGATTTTGCTTACCTTTTTTGCTGAGTCACTCCTTCAGTGGGTGTGGGTTTTTAGCCAGTCAAGGGCCCCCAAATTCCCGGAATGGAGATTTTCTGGCAGGAGAAACCAAACGTGTAGAAAACATATCCCCTGCCTGGAGGAAACATGCAGCTGGGCTAGAGGATATAATAAGATTTAAGAATAGAGTGCCACCCGGTAATAATAAGCAATTCTTTTTTCACCAATTGTGCAAGATCCAACCCAATTGTTCACTAACCAATTACAATAAGTAAACTACAAATTAATGAGATTTAACCATATTTTATGCTTTTTCATTGCCTTTTTCATATGCTATTTTATCAGAATCAACCTGATTCATTTTCCTTCCTGGTACATTCCTATTTACCTCAGTTAATTAGTTATATAACTTTAAAATGGAATTTCCTAATTAAAACAGTAACAAAGATTCAATACAAAAGTTTTAAAAAATATAGAAAATTAGGAAGGAGGGGGCAAGCACATTTTACTATTTAAAGGCAACTACTAATAATATTTGTCTCTTTTTAGCCTTTTTTCTTAAAAATTAATTTTAATTATTAATCATTTTAAGCCTACAGACAAGTAAAAAAGAATAATTAATAACAAACAACTCAGATTAGTAGATGTTAACATTTTGTTATATTTACTACAGAGCCCTATTTTTTTAAAGAAATAAAATATTGTAGCTTCAGGTAAAACCCATGCCCTTTTCCTGGCCTCCTTCCCTCTCCAGAGGTGACGACTGCCTCTGCCTATTGCCTGTGGTACACTGATCCATGGCCACCTGGATCTGCTGTCCCAGTTTTGGTGATGTGAAGAAACCTCAAGGGTCTGGTCAGCAAAGCTGAGGCCCGGTCCAAGGACATGGTCATCCCTACCCCTACCCCCTATACTATTAGAGCAGTCATGTTCCAACTGTACTACAAGATCCCATTTTCTCCTTCAGATAAGTTATAATAACCCAAAGCGTGGGGTGCAAAATCACCTGCCTCATACAAATATTCTAATATATGGAACATGTTACAAGAATGAAGTTATTGCCGGGTTAAAATGGTAATAAAATAGTCCTGTTTGCCCTCTCTAATTCAAATTCACATTCAAATACTGAGTGCCTATTATGTTTTCTGTGAAAAACACCAAAGAGAAAATATAAAAGTATTAGATCCCAGGGCCAGAGATTGACCATATACCAGTATGGAAGGAGCACTCTTCCCAGGTGTCAGAAGGGTCTGGAACCCTCTGGGGTGCAGCTCCCCAGGAATGATAATACTTAGGTCCTGGGAGTGCTTGTTTCTCCCACTCTAGGAGAGAGCGAGAAGAGTTCTGCCCCTCCCCACCACTGCCATTGTGGGGCTGACCCCAAGTGAGGTGCCTAAAAGCAGAATTAGATGCCTCACCCACTTGTGTTTGAAAAGATCATTAAATCTTAGAGGAAAGCATTCAGAATGACAGTTTGGTCAGCTACACTGGACTGTCCTTGTCTCCTACCCTGCCAATGCCGAGTGGCCCCTACACATGCAGGAACAGAGGTGGCAAATGCTTGTCATGTAGTTTATTGATCTCAGCAACCCAACACAAATTGTGTCAAGAAAGTTTTCCATGGGGCACATAGAAGCAGTTTCTGCTGAACTGGAAACTGCCCTTTGTGTGGCGGTCAGCTGCTTATCTGTGTCACGGTCATGACCAGCATGAAGGGAGAAGGTGGTGACATTGCACCTAACTGGGCTACAGCAATGCCAAATAGATGATTTTTATTAAAGGTGCAAAGAGGATTCGGTGGGGAAAGTTTAGTCTTTTCAACAAATGGTGAGGGAATAATTAGATATCCATATGTAGAAACAGTTAGCTTGGATGTATACCTAGTACCATATAAAAAGTTAATTTCAAAATCGACCATACATAAATGTAAAGCCTAAACCTATAAAACTCCTAGAAGAAAACAGAGCAAGTTGTTATAATCTTGGGTTAAACAACAAGTTCTTAGCTATGATACCAAAAGCATGATCCAAAAAAGAAAAACTCAGTCTGATGAGTTGAATTTAATAAAATTAAAAACTTTTCACTCTGCCAAAGGCACTGTTATGAGAATGAAAAGATAAGCTACAGACTTGGAGAAAATATTTGTATAAAATATATTTGAAAATGAGTTGTATACAAAATATATAAAGAACTCTCAAAATTCAATAGTAAGAAGACAAACAATTCAGTTGAAAATGGGCCAAAGATTTGAACAGACAAATCACCAAAAAAAAAAAGAAGAAGAAGATATATGGATGGTAAATAAGCTCATGAAAAGATGTTCAACATTATTAGTTATTAGAAAAATGCAAATTAAAACAGCAATGAAATACTACTACACAATTATGAGAATAGCTATAATAAAAAATAGACAAGTGTGGGCAGGGATGCGGAAGAGCTGGAGCTCTCCTGCACTCCAGGTGGGAAGATAAAATGGTATGGCCACTTTCAAAAATAGTTCAGCAATTTCTTAGAAAATGAAACATATACCTATCATATGATCCAACCATTCTGTACCTGGGTGCTTTCCCAAGAGAAATGAAAGCCTAAGTCCATACAAAGAGATGTACATAAATGTTCATTGCAGCTTTATTTGTAATAGCCAAAAACTGGAAACAAGCCAAATGTCCATCAACAGGTGAACGGATAAATAGATTGTGGCATACCCATACAATGGAATCCTACAGAGCAATAGAAAACAAGAACAATTGATAATGCAGCCACATGGATGAATCTCAGAATAATTACACTCATTGAAAGAAGCCAGATATAACAGGCTGAACTTAATATATGATTCTATTAATTTACAGTTTTATAAAGAGAAAACTATTTTATATCAATAGAAAGCAGACAAGGAACTAACTGCCTTGAGACAAAGAAGAGGTGGGGGGAAGGTCTGGAGGAATTACAAAGGAGACTTTTGGGGGTATGTTCACTATACTGAATGTGGTTATGGTTTCATGAATATGTACATATGTTAACACTTGGCAAATTGTGCACTTTAAATATATGCTACTTAGGATATGTCAATTATTCCTCAGTAAATCTGTTAAAAAAGTGGATTCAAGTGCAAATAACAAATGAAAGAAGGGTGAGAGGAAAGAGGAAGGGAGGGAGGGAGGAAGGGAGGGCAGGAAGGCATAAAACTAACTGAGATTGTTATACATAACTGGCAGAGGGAGGTTTGGGACTGGATGTGGCAGAGCAGAAAGAAGGTATGGATGACTTTTAACACAAAGCATCTATGGGACTGGTAAAAAGGAGAAAGAGAAGCTAAGGGTGGCCCCAGGAGCTGCCACTCAGCCAGTCTCGTGTGTGACACAGTGTGACTGAGGCCATAGTGTTACTGAGGCAGGATAATGGCAGAACTGGAAGCCATTTCGTTTTCAGTCTATTTTTGTCAGAATGGAGCCTCTTGCAGACAGCAAATAGTTCAATCATGTTTTTATTCATTCTACCAATCTCCATGTTATAACTGGACAGTTTAATCCATTTTCAGTTAAAGTTATTGCTGATAATGAGGGACTTAATTCTGTCATTTTGCTATTTGTTTTCTATATATCTTACAGTTTTTTTGTCCCCCATTTCTTGTATAACTATCTTCTGTTGTGCTTAGTCAATTTTTGTAGTGAAATGTTTGGATTTCTTTTTCATCTTTTATTGTACATTTTATATCTGTTTTCTTTCTGATAACCATGGGGATAACACTGTAATCTGATTTTATACCAGCTTAACTTTAATAACGTACAAAACTCTGCTCCTTTATAGCTCCATGCCTCATCCCTTTCAGGTGTTGATGTCCCAAAATTACATCTTTATATATGGCATGCCCAAGCACATACTCTATCTTAAAAATTCATTAGTATCTTAAATTATATAGAAAACAAGACCCAGATCTCACACACATACTTACAATAATGCTAGCATTTAGACTAATAATTTTTAAATCAAGTAGAAAACAAGAAGTACAGTTACCATCCATTGTTACAATAATACCAGCTTTTATAATTGCCCACATACTTACCTTTAGTGCATTCTTTATTTCTCAGTGCAACTTTGCATGATCATCTCTCACCCTTTCATTTCATCTTGCAAAACTACCTTGAGCATTTCTTGCAGGGCAGGTCTAGTGGCAACAAACTCCTTCAGCTTTTCTCTATCTGGGAATGGCCTAGTTTCTCCCTCACTTTTGAAGGACAGTTTTGCCAGACATAGGATTCTTAGTTGACAGTTTTTTCTCTTTTAGCACTTGGACTCTGTTGGCCCACTGTTTCTGGCCTCCAAAGTTTCTGATGAGAAATATGTTGACAGTGGTACCGAGAATCGCTTGAATGTGACGATTTGCATCTCTCTTGCTCCTTTTAAGGTTCTCTCTTTTGTCTTCAAAGGTTTGATTATAATGTGTCTTAGTGTGAGCCTCTTTTTAAGAGTTAATCTTATTTGAATTCATTAAGCTCTTAGATGTTTATATTCATGTATTTCATCAAATTGGGAAATTTTTAACCAGTATTTCTTTAGATATTCTTTCTACCCCTTTTTATTTCTTCTTTTTCTGAAATTTCCAAAATGTGTAAGTGGTCTCCTTGATGGTGTTTTATAGGTCTTGTAGGGTTTGTTTATTTTCTTTTTCGATCTTTTTCCTGTCTGTTCCTCAAGATTTTTTAAAATTTTATTTTAATCATTGTTTAAGTACAGTTTTCTGTCCTTTACTCCCATTCCAGCCCACCCATCCATCCCTCCCCACCCTCCTTCCATTTCCACACACCCCCCTCTAGTTTTTGTCCATGTGTCCTTTATATTTGTTCCTGTAAACCCTTCCCATTCTTCCCTGAAATTCCCTCCCCTCTGGTTACTGTCAGCCTGACCTCTATTTCAGCATCTTTGACTATATTTTGCTTGTTTCTTTGTTTTGTTTTTTAGGTTCCTGTTAAAGGTGAGATTATATGGTATTTGTCTTTCACTGCCTGGCTTATTTCGCTTAGCATAATGCTTTCCAGTTGCATCCATGCTGTTGCATAGGATAGGAGCTCCTTCTTTCTTTCTGCTGCATAGAATTCCATTGTGTAAATGTACCATAGTTTTTTGATCCACTCATTTACTGATGGGCACCTAGATTGCTTCCAGCACTTAGCTATTGTAAACGGTGCTGCTGTGAACATTGGGGTGCATAGGTTCTCTCGGATTGGTGTTTCAGGATTCTTAGGATATAGTCCCAGCAGTGGAGTTGCTGGGTCAAAGGCAGATCCATTTTTGGTTTTCTGAGGCAGTTCCATACTGTTTTCCACAGTGGTTGTACCAGTCTGCAGTCCCACCAACAGTGCACTAGGGTCCCCTTTTCTCCACAACCTCTCCAACACTGGTTGTTTGTTGCTTTGTTGATGCTGGTCATTCTGACCAGTGTGAAGTGGTATCTAATTGTGGTTTTAATTTTCATCTCTCTGATAGCTAGTGATATTGAGCATCTTTTCTTGTGTCTCTGGATCTTCTGTATGTCCTCCTTGGAGAAGTGTCTGTTCAAGTCTTTTGCCCATTTTTTAAATGGGTTGCTTGTCTTCTTAGAGTGAAGTCATGTAAGTTCTTTATACATTTTGGAGATTGAACCTTTGTCTGAGGTATCATTGGCAAATATGTTTTCCCATACAGTTGGTTCTCTTTTTATTTTAATACTGTTTTCTTTAGCTGTGCAGAAGCTTTTTATTTTGATAAGATCCCATTTGTTTATTCTTTTCTTTATGTCCCTTGCTCCAGGGGACCTGTTAGTAAAAATGTTTTGCATGAAATATCTGAGATTTTCCTGCCAATGTTCTCCTCTAGGACTTTTATGGTGTCACAACTTATATTTAAGTCTTTTATCCACTTTGAATTTATTTTTGTTTATGGTGTAAGTTGATGATTGAGTTTCATTTTTTTGCATGTTGCTGCCCAGTTCTCCCAACACCATTTGTTGAAGAGGCTATTTTTACTCCATTTTATGTTGCTGCCCCCTTTGTCAAATATTATTTGACCATAGAGACTTGGGTTTATTTCTGGGCTCTCTGTTCTGTTCCATTGGTCCATGTGCCTGTTCCTCAAGTTTGATAATTTCCTATTGCTCCATCTTCAAGTTCACAGTCTTGCTTCTGCTTGATCAAATCTGATTTTGAATCACTCAAATGAATTTTTCATTTTAGGTATTGTACTTTTCAGTTCCAGTATTTCTTTTTGTTTTGAGGGTTGTCTTTTTTTTTTTTTTTTTTTTTTTTTTTTTTTTTTTTTTTTTTTTTTTTTTTTTTTTTTTTTTTTTCTTTTTTTTTTTTTTTTTTTTTTTTACTCTCTTCACATCTTTCTTTAGTTATTTAAATATCTTTAAGAGGGTTGTTTTACAGTTTTTATCTAGTATATCTGCTATCTGGTCTTTTTCAAGGACATTATCTGTTGATTATTTTTCTCTTTGAATGGTCCATACTTTTCTGTTTCTTTTGTATGATTTGTGATTTTTTTGTTGTTGTTGTTCTTGAAGACTAGATATTTGGATCTAATAATGTGGTAACTTTGGAAATCAGTCTTTCCTCTTGCCCAGGGTTTGCTGTTTTTGTCATTGCTTTTATTGTTTTTGTTTTAAGATTGTTATAGGCTGTCTCTGTGTCATGGGCCAAACTGAGGTGTAAGCTTAAAGTTTTCCCTAGTGGTTTTTGAGCCTGTGACTTTCCCTGGGCATGCACAGTAACTTTCTAATTTTCCTTGGATATGCAGTCATTTTTGAATGTCCTAGTCTTTCATTTCTAGCTCTCAAATAAGAAAAAGAGAGAAACAAATGGTGAAAAGTAGTGGAAAGAGTGGTCCCCCAGAAGTTACTTCACCAGGAAGAGAAGGGTCTTGCAACAATGGGGGAAAGTGCAAGAACAGTGACTGCCTCCTTCTAGGCAGGTTTGTAATCAGAAGCAGCAATCATGATTACAGCAAAGGTCCCCACTATTTGGAGGACATGGTCCTTTTTGCCCACCATGGCTCCAGAAAGCTATGTGCACACTTCTCCAGGAATGTGTACACAGCTACTTGTTCGGGGGCTATGTTGGGGCTATTGCACTAAGAGCTGAAAGTAATCACAATTTACCATCCGGATCTTCCTCTAGAAGTTGTAAGCCTTCAACAGACTCCAGAGCTCCAATGCAGTTACATAAGACAACACCATTTTCTAGCTGGGGAGAGAGATTCCTGGTGCTTCCTACTCTACCATCCCTCTGGAATCTTCCCAGCATAAATAGTTTGAAAGCATAATATACCATAAATCAAAATAAATCATGAAAAGGAAAAAACTTTTATCATATATTTATAAAAGCAAAAGTGTATTATTTTACTATGTAAATAGTCCTCATAAATCAGTAAAAGCTGAGTCAGAAAAAAGTTCTGCTCTCTGTAAGCCTGTGTTTGGCATGGCTGTGTTTACTCTCATAGCCCTAATACAGCTCTTTGCAAATACAGATCTGTGATGGTTAAAGGAGCACACACACACCAGAGAGGGGCGTGGGGAGGAAAGGGAAGGGAGAGAAGAATGGAGGAGGAGGGAAAGGAAGGGAGGGAGGAAGGAAGGGAGGAAGAAGGAAAAAGAAAGAGAGAAAGAAGAGAAAGAAAGAAAAGAATGGAAGCACAAGACAAAGTTGTCCCTATCTTTTTATAACTCGTCATAACATGGATTTAAATACACATGTGTTCTAATTCTAGTGCCTTTTATACTTCCAAGGATATTTTGATTTATTTTATAGTTTTTGTTATTGTAAATGGGATCTTTTTTCCTCATATTTTCTGATAGACTCCTTCTGGTGTATAAGAAAGTTCTGATTTTATATGTTTATTTTCGATCACACTTTATTAGTTCAAGTAGTGTTACTGTAAGTGCTCTTAAATTGTTCTAGTAGAAAAATTTCCCACAAATAATGTAGTTTTTCTCTTTTCTTCAAATAAAATATCAAAATGCATACACTACACTGGTTTTAAAAATCCCAGAGTAATGTTAAATCACTTTGAAGTTGAAGGGCAACCTGTATTTTCCTTGATTTAGCTGAATCTCCTTTCGGCTTCTTCATGCAGTAGAATGTTGCCTAGTAGTTTCAGTTAGACATTCTCATGTATGCTAAGGATTCTACTCTTTCTATTATTAGCTTGCTAAAAGGTTTAAAAATCAGAACTGAATATTGTATTTTATCAAATCTCCTTCCAGCATATCTCAATTATCCATGTTTTAACCTATACCATGTTTATGTTAATATACATAAGTAACAAAAAGGGGAAATGTCTACAATACAACATGGTATTACTTGTTTTATATACAGTATGTATGTAATATGTGTATTGCACAATAAATATGTAACATATAATTAAAATTTGTCTAATATTAAATAATTTTTTATTCTTTAGAAAACTACTATTAATATACTTTTAAGTTTATTTGCTATTTTTTTCCAAAATTGGTAATTTTGATTTGGACTTTTTGCATTTAAATGTTAAAAACGAGCACTTTATCATGCCCTTAACTGTTATGCTACAAAAGGCACCCTTCCTCCTACCCGAATTTCTGCTCTTTAGTAGGTTCTCATCTTGGGCAGCTCTAATGTGCTCACTGTGCCAGGTTTTTTAATAGGCTGAACCAATAAAATCATAAGTAGCCATAGTGCCTTACTTAGAAGAAACACTGAGCAAAATCTGGAGATTTTTGTCAAGCATGTCAAGATTGCTTGAGTCTTTCTGGCAATTATAGATCTAGAATCTAGAATAGATTTGCTTGTCCATTCTAGGTCAAGATGAGTGGGCCTTAAGAGCATACAATAAAGTCTCCAGCGTGTGCTAAACTGATTCCAGCCCCATCCTTGATTGTTCAAGGTGGGAATAAGCCTTGATTCTGGAGTTGCTCAGAGAAAATCAGGTAGTTTTGCTGATTATGAGAGGTTGAGTGTTCCTTAGAATTAGGCTCAGGATCCCTGTCTAGTCCAGAAAGGGCAGGGAAAGTTCAGATGAAAGCATCTTAGAGAAAGTTAACGTTACCTTTGGAGAAACCAGGCAAATCTTATGTGCCAGCCACCTCAAGATAATGCTACCCCATTCCCTGCTTCTGCCTGTTAGGATCTTTTAGATGGTCAAGGATTTCCACCTAGTAAACTATCAGCCCTGGAATCCACTAAGAAAACTGCCCTTAGTGTCATTAGAGATCTGCAAAGGTCTACAACAGGTTGAAGTGAAGTCCCTGAGGCAGTAAACCCAGTTGACATTTGGGGACATTAGTCATGAACACATATTTGATAGCCCACAGAATCCTTCTGAGAGTGGGGCTCAAATATGACTTCCATCTGATACTATTAAATAATAGCTGAAGGGACTTAAAAAGAGATTTTATAAGGACAAGAAAATTAAGGGAAGAGAGCTGATTCCAAATCATGGGCAGTCATGGGTCCCTTGTAGTCAGGGCAGGTATCTTCCTTCTTTACATACATAGTTTGGTGCACACCACAAGTAGAAACACAATAGATGTTCACTGACTGATTTGTATTCACATAAGCATCACACACACACACACACACACACACACACACAATTTGCTTCATACATACAAAGTATTGCTCCTCTTTCCTTTTTCTATCTCTGTGTGTCTGACCCAAATGGTCCTCTTTGAAGATGCACACAGGACCATGTGTTAATCTAATAATGAGCTAGACGTTTTCCATGATCACTGTAGGTAATTAAACTCAGCTATTAAGTGCCCTGGATGGAAGGCTCCTTGGAAGCTTCCTTTTGTGCATACCCACAGCTCCAAAGACTTCTTCACTGCCTGTTCCCTGTCTTTCACTTCCACCTGCCTCTCCTGGCAGTTGTAGGTGGCCTTAAAAGCTTGTAGCATATTGAACCAGTGATCAGTGTCATGACATTTTTTGTGGGTTATGTCATAACTGTGGGTTTGCATCAGCATAGGTTCAATTAGGCTGAACTAACACTGGTTTTCCATCCTATAATCATTCAAGTGCACTAGTGGGGCAGTGGCAGGTGGCCTGGAAGGGCAATATTTGACTTGGTTTCTGGTTTGATAACTTTCACTGAAGTGGAATATTTTATGTTTGAAATGAGAGGAAGAACCAAGTCAGATGAATTTGCAACACACTCAAATGCAGGAGTCAACACTCAGTCTAAAAGTCATATAGCCAAGTGTCATGATGTAAATTGGGAGTCAGAGGTTGAAGCAGAAATCAAAGTTCATAGGAGCTGCTGTCTGGAACAATCCACAACCTTACTTTCAAAGACAGCAGTGAGTGACAGGGACACAGCCACACAGATATGGGATCAGGCTGAGTATCATGAAGTAAGTAGACAAAAGAAAAAATGTTCCTACGACTCTGAACTCAGAGAAGCTTGTTCAGTTTAAGTGTTCTGTAATTCTTTCATCAGTGCCTGGTTTCTTATGCCCCAGGATCCTGCAGTTTCTTTGGCTTGCTTCCTAAATAGCAGAAATACAGAACAAACAATGTTCCCATGCATGCAGTGTGCTCTTCAGGGCCTATGAATCATGAAGAACTCAGCTATTGCTTACTATGCCCTTGCCTTTTCTAATTATATTTTTATATTTTCATCAAACATCTTGTTAAAGATACATTGGTCTTGTGCTGGCTGGTATGGCTCAGTGGATTGAGCTCCAGACTGCAAATCAGAGATAACCAGTTCAATTTCCAGTCAGGGCACATGCCTGGGTTGTGCACCAGGCCCCATTTGGGGGCAAGCAAGAGGCAACCGATCCATGTATCTCTCATACATTGATGTTTCTCTCCCTCTCTTTCTCCCTCTTTTCCCCTCTCTCTAAAAAGTAAATAAATTTAGCGGGGGGGGGGGGGAGATACGTTGGTCTTCATTATTAGAATGAATGAGGGAGTGCAGAGCCCTTGCCTGGAGCCATCAGCCTCAGTCACTGGGCTGATTAAGTGTGGGCAGCATGGCCTCTGGGAGAGAGGGACGGGAGAGGGAAAGGAGTCGGTGGGACAGCCAGTTCCTGGAGACAAAGGTGAAGGAATGGATGGGTGCCAACCGCCCTAATGATTTTCAAGAGGATTAGTCCTTTGAAATGCCCCAGACAGCAGCTCTCTGCCAGCACTTTCATCCCCCTCCATTTGGATCACAGACTGAATTCCTATTTCTCAAATTTCTTATTAATTTTATATTGAATTCTTAATTATGAGAAATATGGCATTTGCTCTGATGTGCCAGAGGCATCAAGACATGTAATGAACATTTCTACAAAATTCAAATATTTCATAGCCATATCAGATTCCAGAGTATGGAGACACCAAAATTTATTTAACTGTTGATCATTTGTGAGATTATTTAACTAATTTCCCTTGTGCTAATTGTGAATAGCTATAACAGATACTGTTGCCATGGCTGGTGTGGCTCAGTGGATTGAGCACCAGCCTGCAAACCAAAGGGTCACAGGTTCTATTCCCAGTCAAGGCACATGCCTGGGTTGCAGGCCAGGTCTCCAGTTGGGGGGACGCATAAAGGGCAACTACACATTGATGATTTTCTCCCTCTCTTTCTCACTTTCTTCCCATCTCTAAAAATAAGTAAATAAAAATATTTAAAAAAACATATTGTTGATATAAATTTTTATTTGTTTTTATGATTTTTTAAAAAGAAGGCCAGTCTATTTGAATAACATGATTTCTACACTTAAGCCTTGACAAATTAACAGTTTAAATCACACACAGACTCACACACGTACACACACCTACGTTATCCTGTCCAAAAGTAAGAATATTTTTTTATAAGTTTTTACTTAGACATTAATGTGTAATTTGGGGAAGACAAATATTAAAATACAGAAAAGTGAAAGCTAAAACAGAGTGTATAGTCTGGTCCATTTTGTCCAGACTTTTTTTACTTCCCACATACAGATGTATATATGTTCACATATATGACTGTGTTTTTTCAATTCTATACTGTCTTTGACTCTAACAAAGACCATTGATGTGAAAAGAGCCTTCAGAGAAAAAAATAAAACAATAATCAATAAGCACTGCAGTAAATGCTCATGTGGTTGAGATGCTGAATACCAGCCACAGAAATCTACTCAGGCTAATTTAAGCTAATTTAAACAAAAGAAGTTTATTATAAAGATTCTGGGTAGCTCATAGGATTGATAGGAAGGCTGGTGGGGTGGGCCAGGCTTGAGGAAGGTATAGGGAATAAGTGAGACTATGCAGCTAGCCCCAGAGTCCAAATCCCACCACAGAACTGCCCCGCTGAGGCCTCTGCTGGTGCCCCTGGACTCAGAGTGCCACTGGGTCCTGGGTCATTGCTCTCCAAGATCAAGTGGAACCTCCAGAGCAACTCCTCTGTGGCCCTAGCTCCATATAAAAGCCTGGGGCAGTATATCTGATAGGCTAAGCCTGAGTCACATACTCTAATCCCAGGTACTTGGGAGGCTGGTGGCATTCATGGTGTTTGGGGCTTTTCAGGTGAAGTTTAGGAGCTGTAATGGTCCGGATGCTCCAGAGAACCAGAACCAAAAGCAGATATATATCTGAAGATACCATAAATCTCCTCATAAGTGAGCACTCAGGTTGATGCTGATGCTGCTCTACAGACCACGTGTTCAACATGACCTTGGAGCACATATTTATTTCTAACCGATAGTACATGTATTGGTGCATGTAGTTACATAGCACTTGCTTCTTTATTAGCACAAGGCTTGAGTTTAAACTGTATTCACACTTGGTATGAAGAACGCTCTAAGTCACTTTTGGCCGTTGGCAGTTCTTTGTGCAGAACTTCAAAGCAACACACAGCTCTTTACAATATGCGCTCTTCGTCGTGGCAGATTTAGCGTTGTTTTGAATTACAGTAGAATGGAGATCTATCAAAGAATTCTGGGGCTTTGTGCTATCCATATTTAGAAGAAGCCATAGTTTCTTTTCTTTACTTAATTAAAATTATGTTTAACTCCACATTAGTTCCTCTTAAAAATGAGCCTGGAGCCTATGACAGATATTACTGAGTGACAGACATTCACAGTGAATGAATCAGCCACAGAGCTTCTCCAACTTAGAAAATTTCTGTGGTATTTTGAAAGAGACTTGGCAATTTCTACTGTATTTAATTGCATTGTCTAGCATGAAAATGCCAACCCTCAGTGTTCAAAGTAACTTTCTTATTGCTGTTCCATGGCATACTCTTTTACTTTTTGATTACAAAAAATATTTTATATAAGAAAAAGAGCAAGGCTGTTGCAACAAACACCAAAGTGGCCATTATGCAAAAATAACATCACTTCCTGTAATTGCTTCTGACCCTTTTCTTTACTCTTAAAATAAACATTATTTTTCCAGTAGGTATCCCTTTTTTATAGCTTATCAGTCCCTCTCCCCTCCATGCCTTGTCAGAGGAAACCACTGTTGTGAGTTTGGGGTGTTATCTGCTAGCTCAGGTTTTGTAGAATCCTTTTTTAAGCAAAAATCAAGAATCCAATTTCAGTTAAAACTCTACCATCTGCTTGGCCCCTACCTCATACTCTATACACACACAAAGCAATGTAGGGTGGTGATTCATACACCCCAAAGGCCAGAACTATAAAGAGTCTAAAAGAAAATAGGAGAGTTTCTTTCTTTTTTTATATATGTGATTTTTAAAAAATTATTTTATTGTTGTTCAATTACAGTTGTCTGCATTTTTCCCCCACCACTCCACCCCAACCCCAGTCAAACCCAACTGTTTCCCTTGCTTCCACCCTCCCCCTTGGTTTTGTTCATGTGTCCTTTATAGTAGTTCCTGCAAACCCTTCCCCCCACTGTCCCCTCCCCACTCCCCACTGGCTATTGTTAGATTGTTCTTAATTTCAATGTCTCTGGTTATATTTTGTTTGCTTTTTTCTTTTGTTGACTATATTCCAGTTAAAGGTGAAATCATGTGGCATTTATCCCTCACCGCCTGGCTTATTTTACTTAGCATAATGCTCTCCAGTTCCATCCATGCTGTTGCAAAGGGTAGGAGCTCCTTTCACTCTGCTGTGTAGAATTCCATTGTATAAATGTACCATAGTTTTTTGATCCACTCATTTACTGATAGGCACCTAGGTTGCTTCTAGCACTTGGCTATTGTAAATTGTGCTGCTATGAACATTGGGATGCACAGGTTCTTTTGAATTGGTGTTTCAGGGTTCTTAGGATATAGTCCCAGCAGTGGAATTGCTGGGTCAAAAGGCAGATCCATTTTTAGTTCTCTGAGGAAGTTCCATACTGTTTTCCACAGTGGTTGCACCAGTCTGCAGTCCCACCAACAGTGCACTAGGGTTCCCTTTTCTCCACATCCTCTCCAATACTTGTTGTTTGTTGATTTGTTTATGATGGCCATTCTGAACATTGTGAGGTGGTATCTCATTATGGTTTTAATTCGCATCTCTCTGATGGCTAGTGATGCTGAGCATCTTTTCATATGTCTCTGGGCCTTCTGTTTGTCCTCCTTGGAGAAGTGTCTCTTCAGGTCTTTTGCCCATTTTTTATTTTTGTCTTCCTGGAGTGGAGTAGTATGAGTTTTTTATATATTTTTGGAGATCAAATCCTTTCCAAGGTATCATTGGCAAATATGTTTTCTCATATAGTTTGTTCTCTTTTCATTTTTAATGCTGTTTTCTTTAGCCATGCAGAAGCTTCTTAATTTGATGAGGTCCCATTTGTTTATTCTTTCCTTTATACCCCTTGCTCTAGGGGACATATCAGTGAAGATGTTGCTGTGTGGAATGTCAGATTTTCCTGCCGATGTTCTCTTCTAGGACTTTTATGGTGTCACAACTTATATTTAAGTCTTTTATCCACCTTGAATTTATTTTTGTTTATGGTGTAAGTTGATGATCGAGTTTCATTTTTTTGCATGTAGCTGTCCACGTTTCCCAACACCATTTGTTGAAGAGGCTATTTTTACTTCATTTTATGCTTCTTCCTCCTTTGTCAAATATTATTTGACCATAGAGACTTGGGTTTATTTCTGTGCTCTCTGTTCTGTTCCATTGGTCTATGTATCTGTTCTTATGCCAGTACCAGGCTGTTTTGATTATATTGGCCTTGTAATGCAGTTTGATATCAGGTATTGTGATCCTAGGAGAGTTTCTTTACAGCCTGGAGACAGGCAAAGGTTTTCTGGACAGAAAACAAAAATCACTAACCATGAAAAAATCGATACATTAAATTTCACCAAAATTTAAAATTTTGCTCTTTAACAAGAATCACTAAGATATGAAGAGTCAAATAATGGATTAGGAAAATAATATTTTCTATATATATATATATATAGCTTAGAAGAGACTTAAGTTCTCCCCTTCTCTCTCTCTACAAATATATATAAATCAACCATTAACATGGATGACTCTACAACCACTGTGTCTGCCCCTTAGGATTTCACATTTATATAAAGAACCTCTTATAAACCCTCATCTCCTGTGGTCTACAGGTTTTTCTCTCTGTCCCTGTTACAAGGTTATCAAAGCCATTGCTCACAGTCATGAGGCTTGTGCAGAACCTCTCAGGAAGAAAGCCAGCTCAAAGTCCTCCTTTATCTCTGGGTTCCTGCTTGTACCTAGAGTTTGCCCTCTAAAGTATCCTTACTTTTCTGCCAGTTCAGAGACACCATTGTTTGTTTGTTCATCTTTGTGCATCAGGGGCAGAGTTTATTTAACTACGTTCCCGGATGTACAGCACCCATCATCCTACATGCACGCAAAAGCCCCTCTTATTTAATTATTTCCTATTCTCTTTATTCCCCATTCCTGTACCAAATTCATCCCATTTTAGTGTTCATCTACTGGGACAAAAATTTTTTTATTTTGTTTTGAGTGTATGTACTTTTAATGAACATTATGGTATTGTGTTTTTTCTCATTCATTTATCAAATATCTATTGAGCACTCATTTTGTTCCAGGACACTACATAAGCACAAGAATACAACATTAGACAAAATTGACAAAATATATTTTATTCTCTCCTTTAACCCATGTCTTTAAGAATTTGTCATGCTGTATGTGTGCATTCACCTCACCGCCACTGCCTGCCTGCAACTCTGTGACTCTCTCTGGAGCTAGCCACTCTCTAGTATGACTTTAAGTATGGAGACTTCCAGAATTATTTCTGTGCACAATCCCAGATGAAAATACTATTTGATTATTGCTTTTCATAAATACCATAACATTTACTTAGCCTTTTGCTTTTTATTTTGCTCAATAATTTGTCATATATTGAAAAAATCACATCTTTTAAAGTATGGCATAGATTCCATGTTAAGGATATAATATATTTTACTTGGTCATTTTCCTGTTGCTGGACACTGGGTTGTAGAATTTTCTCCTTTTACAAAAAAATGTTTCAGGGAACATGCCTGTCCTGGCCTCCCTGTGCACACACATGAGGTTTCTGTAGGGGAGATACAAGGAAGTGGAATTGCTAAGTTGTAGGCCATGTGCATGTTAAGCTTTAATGGACATTGTCAAATCACTTTCAAAAGTTACTCTACCAAAATAGAACTTTTCTCACCATACCCTCTTCTATTCTTAGTCATACTTGAAACTAACTTCACTTCTGTGATGCTTCAGTTTATGTGTCAACTTGACTGGGCCACAAGGTTTCCAGATAATTGGTCTAACATTATACTGCATGTATCTACAAGGGTGTTTTGGATGAGATTAACATTTGAATCAATGGACTGAGTAAAGCAGATTGCTCTCCCTAATGTGGGTGGGCCTCACTCAATCAGTCGAAGGCCTATTAGAACAAAAAGGCTAAGTAAGAGGCAATTACTCCCATCTGACTTTCTTCTAAGTGGGATATTGTGTTTTTTGCCTTCCTTTAAACATGAACTGAAGCATTGGCTCAACCTGGGTTTTGAGCCTGTATTGTGTGTCTTTGGGCTAGAACTACACCATCAGTTCTCCGGGGTCTCAGGCTTTCAGACCTAGACTGGATCCACTGGATCCCCTGGATCTCCAGTTTGCTGAATCACCCTGCAGGTCTTGGGTCTTTTAATCTCCATGATGTCCTATTGGTTCTACTTCTTTAGAGAACCCTTACTAATACAACTTCCCACACAGCTGGAAAGCAGAGGTTGGTGGCTTTCCTGCTCAGGAGATAACCGAAAGCCTTTTCCTCCTCATAAGGGTTAGTGTTGTTACTTTGATAACCATGGACAGGACCTTGTTCTTGTCATAACCTCAGCATGACATCTCCAAGGGTCATCTAAATTTTGTAAAATAAGGGAACCAGCATTGCAAAAATTATACTATTTGAGGAGGTTTCAATTTTCCTACCCTTGACATAAATATATACAAAACAAGAAGTGTATCTCACCTCACGAGTAATCATTTGTATGTACATGCTAAGTGCCCCAGGCAGAGCTGCAGCTCTAGCCCTCCTCACGTGTGGTGTTGCTAGTCAGTGTGGTCAGCAGCCGGTGGCATGCAGGAAGCAACGGAAGGAGAATGGCAGTCTTAACCCAGAAGGAAATCCCAGGGCAGCACCAGTAGTAATGTGTCACCTGGATTCTGGGTATTGGGCCCCACCCCAGAGTCTCTGGGTGAGGCCTGAGAATGTCCATTTCTAACAAGTGCTCCAGTGATGCTGATGAACCTATTCATGAGGGGTCAGGGTTGGGAGAAAGAGTTAGAATCAGATGATCATGAAGCAGGAAGTTAGGAACTCCATAAGACGGTCAGTCAGCAGAAGGCAAGGTTAAAGAAGGACCAGGACCTGGGCATGGCCAATGCAAAGATATCAAGAGCTTGTTTACATTGGATACCAGCCTCTAAAAGTGGAGATGGGGTGGGTTATTTAAACACACAGGGCCTCACCACACCTAAACAAAAACACAAGTATGAAGGAAACCCTGCTGAGGCCTCCTCCTCAGTCCCTTTTTCCTGGCAAGTGCAGTGCGTGCCAAATTGGAAAGAGCAATGGATTGTGTCAATGCAGATGTCCAGTATAAAAGGCTAAATTGACATTGACTTTCAGATTGAGCTTGTTTCAGACTGGAGACAGGAGTTATGTGAAGCTGAACTAATAAGTCACATTATAGAGCTCCGATGGGGGAGTATGTTGCCTCCTGTTTACAATGTGTAATATTTCCAATAAGTTGTGGATCCTTAGGTTAAGGCAAATTTACTATAGAATGCTATTTCTTCCCTGCTTTGAGCATATTTAGAGGTGATAAGTCCATTTCACAATGGTTTCTTAGTTTACCCAGGCTTCCTTCCTCTTCTCTCCTCTGTCCTTCCAGTCGAGTGCAGTCAAGTGCAGTAGTTCCCCTGTCGCTCCAGCCTGTGTTATACTCCTTCCTTCCCATCATCTTACAGACTTTAATTAGCTATTTTGATATATTCCCTAAGAACTCTGGGGTCTGATTCATCAAAGTGGTTAAAAAAATAAGAAGAAGAAGATATTTTGGGAATTTGTTCCAATTTAAATGACTAAAAAATTTCCCCATTTGTTATTTATCTGCTTGTGAATATATACTCCTGCTTAATATCAAATTTACACTCAAGAAGCTGGCTACCCATAAGCCAGCTTTTGCCAGGATGAGTGGGGCACAAACTTAGAACCTGAGCTGAGCCGTGTCTTGCAGTGACACATTTCTGAGTCATTTGGGAGCAGGTAAGACTGAATCTGAACAAACAGGGCCTTGCTTGAAACCATTTCCATGGGCAGAACAAATCTCAGCTGTCACTACCGCAGTGACATCTGACAGAAAAGGAAGTAGATCCCATCATAAAAAGAATCCATTCCAAGCGTGAGGCTTCAGAAAGACAGCTTTTCCACCCCAGGAAAATCAGTCCTCTTTTTGTAGCCCGTCATTCAAAGAAAAAAAAAATCACACTGTGCTCCTTGTGCAAACATGACATAAGTCTCCCACCTTCAGGGACCATCCCTACAAATGCCAGCATGCCCAGTGCGGCCCATCAAATACGAAGCGGCTGAGATCAATTTCTGAGGAATCTGCATTGTAGTAGCATCTTGCCTGCTGCCCTTACCCACTTCCTCTCTCTTAAATACCAAACCAGAACATCAAGCATGCCACGTCAGACCGCTCGGGCCATCTGGTGTGCAGCCTTCAGTTGGTGCACGAGAAGGAGAGACTGGGGGACGGAATTAACATTTATCGAGGCCTGCTGGTATAAGGCACTGTGCCAGGCATTTAACATACCTCACATCATAGCAGCCCAGGAGAGTAATCAATTAGCTGAATCTTAGCCTCATTTTACAAATGAGGGAACCAGGGCTTAGCTTCACCATAAGGAACTTAGCTTAGCTCTCTTTTATAAATAAAAGTAATGTAGTAATGTATTCAACAGTCTCAAATAATGTTGTTTCATTTTAACATTAACATGCTATAAGAACTTAACTTTTATTTATATCCATTAACCTATGATAAAATGGGTTTAGTTATATGTCAATTTGCTTAAAGTCACAGAACCTACCAACAAAGCTAAGTGAGGACTAACGGTGCTGCTTATTACCTAGGTTCCAGACAGTGTGTACCTAACCCTCACACCAGTCTTACAGCATGGTTGTTAGCATCCCCAGTCTACACCGAGAGCACTGAGGAATGGGGAGCTGAAGTAGCTTGCCCTAAGTCACAGGGTCAGACAGAGTAAAGCTAAGATTTGAATCGAGGAGTTCTGGCTCAAGAGTCTGCACTTTTAACCACTTAATGATACCATGGTGTTTCTAGCTACAAAACTGTACTGTTAACTAGAGTGAATGCTCACCCAATAGTAGGTGAGGGAGCCAGAAGTTTACCTCACGTATGTCTTACGACTGCATCAAATAAGAGCTGGAAAAGTGTTCAGAAAAGCCTGGTCACTGGAGAAGTGGGCTTTACATAGGTGGGTGACAGGGTTTGAGTCTCCCCATGACCAGACCTGTCATTAGATTTTAGTTAACATTGGTTATCAACCCCAATCCCCAATTCTCTCTGAATCTTAATGGGAGCCAGTTAATAATGACGCTTTGGATTTAGAGATGCCGGATTCCCAAGTGGCCCCCAGCAGGGAGGCGTTCTTGGCCTGCCCAGCAGAACCTTACCACCGTCAGCTTGAGATTCTCCTTCCTGTCTCCTCACGTTTTCCCGGAGCTGAACCTGCCATCACCACTCATCGACAAGCAAAACAAAACACAAAAGTCAGAGGCAGGGATTGAGAGGGTTGTGTTTTACTCCCAGATTAGGGCTACGATACCAGAAATCCCACCCAATCTTGCTCAAGTAAATAGCAACCAGGAATGGACTCACCCAGCTCTATTTTTTGTCCTCTTACGGAAGGAAGACAGATTGTGTATGAGATGGAAATTGCATCTGAGTGCATATAAAGAAGACTGACTACAATGACATAAACACAGAAGGATCTATTTTTCTCACTAAGGAGATGATCAAAGGGGCCAGCTTTTGCTGTTGGTTCAACAGTTCAATATGGTCAGGCCTGAGGTCTCTGCAATTTGATTGCTCTTTCCTTCATTGTCCCCAGATGGCTGCTGCAGCTCCAGCCATCAGGGCTGGGCAGAAAGGAAGAGGAAGGAGAGAGGGAAATGGATGTCTAATAACTGAGTAAGGACTCCTGTTCAAGGGCTTCCCCCAAACTCTACCCTCTACTTTTGCACGTGTCTGTCTGGGAACCTACCCACCCCAATGATGTAGGACAAAGGGAAAGTAGGACAAAGGGGTTAGGCAATGAGCAGTTTCTGCTGCAGATTCCTGTGGACCCAAGACTAGGTTGCCATCACCTCCAGCGTCTCAGCACTCTAGGTCTCTGTAGCCCACTAGAAAACCTCTGGGAGCAGTGGGTTACTGAAGCATTTTTGTTGGCTTGGACCAAAATTCTAGGACTTGGGCAGCCCAGTACAGTTCCAACTGTGAAAAATGAAAATGAAGCAATCTACATTTCTAAAACTCATTTGAAATGGAGAAAGGACTAAATCTATTTACTCTTACTCATGACTGGTGCATTGGTGTGAATTGCTGCCACTTTCTGTGTTTGTGAGTCAGGATTGTGGGCCAGTGCATCTAATGAGCTGCCCCAGCTTGTAAGAGATCTTCAGGAACCATAGAAAAGAACCATACTTAAAGAGGGGAAAGTGACTGTTTCCTTGTCAATCAAGGGTAAGGGAGAATAACAATGAGATGTGGAAGCCGCAGTGGATCTGATTCCTATGAATTGTGATTTTTACCCACGTGTCTTACTTTGAAGGTATCCAGTGCCCATCTCCACATCTCTGTCTTTATTCATCGATGCCTAGAAAAGAACAAATTCAAAAACAACCTTTTGCCACCCTGTCATTTTGGGTATGCAGCATTGTCCTTTGCTGATATTCCAAGAAACACTGCAAAGCAGATAAAATCTAAATAGATTACAGTTAGGATAAAGTGCAGTCCTGTATTACATTCTAATGCAGTTATGTTAAAATCAAAAGATAGTTCCAAGGAGGTACAACATCAAAGTTGGCAATGCTGGGAGTACGGGGAAGGACCTGTGGGCCTTGGGGGATAATTACTCATCAAGTACTCCTAGTTATGGGGTTCAAGGCCCGGAAGGCTCCAGGAGGCCCTATTACTTAGGTTTTACCTTGCTCAGTGTATTAGGGTGTTGCAAGTGCTCCTGCAGCAAGCGTGGCTTGCGGGCATGGCAAATTCTGCAAATGGAAGCAGAGAAGCTAATGTACTGGTGCATTTCTCTGGCTGGATTCCAGGCTGCACTGAGGTTTTCTTATTTTAAAATCGTAAACTTGGGTGCCTTGCTCTTACACCACCAGCCATGCTGCCAGCATCCAGGGAAGAAATCAGCTAAGCCGCAAGGACAAAATACCAGGGTTCTGACTCATCTCTGGATTTTCTGAAACCAGTGTTGAGTCCCCTAAGGATGGACTCTGAGTGAGTCTCTGGGAACCCACACAGAATGGCAGCTGTCAACATCAGAGGAGAAATGTGGAAGGGACAGCCTGAGTCTGAGTGGGCTCGCAGGACAGGGCGGAGCCCCACTGTGTGCTCCCTGAGGGGCAGGTGGGTGGGAGGGCACACAAGCAGCCCCAGTGAGGCGGCCTGGCATTTCTTTCTTGACTCATCCAAGTTCTCGTGCTCAAGCTGTGATTTTCCAAATGTCACACTTGGTGAATCCTGCCCGGCTAAACAGACACGTGACTTGATCCATCCAACCTACCCCCGGTCTCTCTCAGGGAGGGATGAGCTGTGCCTCTCTGCCTCCTGCCACAGCCACGGCCTGGGGCCTTTGACCAGGATGTTAGTCTTGTTGAATTATCCCTTGGCTAGCCCATTCAGTCTTTGCTGGCATGAACCGAATGGTCAGGCAGGACCCCTTCCCACCAGGTAGGCAGAGAAGCAGAAAAATTGAGGGTCTTGGAGTCCCAAGGGTGGGGAGTGGTGAGCAGCCACCTTCCCACAGTTAGTGTTACCCTTCACTTGCCCTCCTAGGATTCTGTGTAACCCCATCCCTGCCCCTGTGTCTTTCTAAATTAACCCATTTGTTGTAACTTGGTTTAGATGGATTTCAGTTTTTTGCAAAATTTTTACACTAAAATATTGAAGGTCCTTCAATAATTATTTTGTGATAGATACTTCAATAAACTCATAAAGTGTACACACACACCGCCTAGTAAAATTTAAAAAGGATATATCCTAAATATGACTTCCCCCCAAAATGCTGCCATGTATAATGGTCAAACTGTGCTAGTAAAGACCATCATTTATTGTTTTCTCTGTGCCAGGCACAATAATAAGCATTTCATCCTCACAACAAATTTATTAATATTATTATTCCCATTTTACTGATAAGTACACTGAGGCTCAGCCCTGAGAGGTTCAGTAAATGCCCAAGAAAACCCAGGGGTCAAATCACAGGTCTCCTTTACTGGAATGCCTAGACTCTTTGCCAGTATGCAAACACTGTCTGGACAATTTTCCCTACACTGTTGGCTCTGCAGGATACTAATTAATAGCTGTTTGTTTCTGTTACAATGTTGTTGCTGCAAGTAGCAAAAGCACCAATTCAAAGGGGTGTAAGGGGTTAGGAAATATCTCAGATAACAGAAGCCCAGAGGTGGATGAGCTTCAGGAGTGGTTGAGTCAGTAGCTTTGCCCCCTTCCTTCTTCTTAGTGTTCACATCTGTGCTGATTATATTTTCCAAATATCGCCACAGCACTGTAAGTTCTGTGCTATGACCTTGCCAATCCTCCCATATCCAAGAGGATCCTTTGAATCTGGGTGGGCTTGGGACTTGTTTTAATTAACTGAACGCAGGCAGAGTGATGTTGCATACCCTCTGGGGCTAGGTCAGAAAAAGATGTACAGTGTCCGCCTGGTGCACTGAAACACTCATACCTGGGGCCCTGGGCTATCGGGTGAGAAATCCAGCAATACTGAGGCCGCCACACTGTGCAGATGCAGCTGCATGAAGAGACCACAGGCAGGCTCTGTCACTGGTAATCCTAGTCTCAACCATCCTAGCCAGACTTGTGAGTGATGGAGGCTTCAGATAACTCAACCCCAGTTGTCAGGTCACTCCCAGCTTTTGAGGTTTTCCAAATGAGGCCTTAGGCATTGCGGGACATAGACACACTATTATAACCAGAACAGTGTTATTTTCCTGTTGGTAACGAGTAGATTGTAGCTGTTCCAGATATCACATCTTTAGACATGACAATACCCAGAGCTTCACGAGGGGCTGTCTCTTTCTGCTGCCTGCCTCTCTCTCTCTCTCTCTTGCTCTCACTCTCACAGAACATAAAGGCTTCGCAAGGCCCCTCAGCCATCATCATAGAGTGTCTCTCTGGTCAAAAGTGGGTCACATGGTCACCTGGCATGGTATAGAACAGCCTCAATGTTTGCTATAACATGACCCAAGAAAAGGTTTCCCTGTTCAATTATTAGCAAACACTTGTCTAAAAATGTTAAATGGAGCTCTTTAAATAAAAGACTGCTCAGAGAGACTTTTGCTATTACATTTTTCATCTTCAGCAGGGAAAATTTTTCTCATATTTCTCATTCTTATTTACCATGAAAGTTTTTTCCTTTTTTCTTTTTCTTTTCTTTTCTTTTTTTCTTGAAGAGCACTTAACTTCATGAAACTATTTCTACAGAACAAAATTTGGACCAGACAATATCACTGCATACAGCCTCTAAGGGCATTCCCAGTAAGACCAGAAAAGCGGTCAGTATGTCTGTCACCACAACCGTCATCTAACATTCATCTAGTAACCAGTGCAATTAAGTAAAAACTTTGCCACCATTTAAATGAAATAGTTTAGCGCACTTTCCGTCTTCTTATTCTTCCAGTTCCTACTTTTTGACTTTCGTTTTGCAGAGATTGATCCAACTGATTATGGTTAAATGATTGGTTTTTCATGTCATGTCTTCCCTTTTAAGAAGGAGCCACCTTAGCTGCATTTTGTTCTATGGTCATGTTCACAACATTCATCTCCAGGTTTAGATTGGCAGGGTTCCCGCTCTCAGAAACTGTTCCCTAGTGCTGTGTGCTCTCCATTCTTGAACTCCTCCTTTTGACTCATCCCTCAGTGGGCTGGTGTGCATTCTAAATAGCAGATTTAGGGAGGGTGATGGGTTTTATGCTTTCTGAGCTCTTGCATAGCTGGTTTATGTTCTGTTGCCTTTGTAAATGAATCATAACCCTACCAAGTGTCAAACTGTTCAGTGAAGAAAGCCTTTTCCCAAAAAACTCAGTGATCTATCTCCACTGGAGTTTGGAGTTACACAGGGCAAGTCCAAGAAGGCCTGGTTCTCTTACCCTGAAGTTAACTTACTCTTTATACCAAGATGTTTGGAGAATTTTTCCTTTATTTTCCTATATCTTGTATTTCAAGCACATCATCAACATATGTCCAAGTGTTGACATCTTTCAAATCGTGTTGATAATAAGCCCTAAAGATCTGGAGAAATGAATTTCCAGGAAGTTTGTATATATATCTATTTTTACGATTGCTTCTCTGCTACTGCTGCTTGGCTTTTCTTCAGAAATAACGATTTTCCTTACATCTCTATTCTGTGCTCTCCACATTTATCATCTCCTCTCATGTTTTTCATCCCAGAATTCCTCCTTCTGCGTGGCAGAGCTAATGGCATCTACTTTGCCTTCTGCATCGCTGAGTCCCATCTCTACTATCAATTGTGTCCTCTCCTGCTTCTGTTGTCACTCCTACTGTGGCGTGACTAGGTTTTTAAAAACATCACTTATTATATGTTAGCTAGTTTTCTTCTAATGAACAGACGTGTGCATACGAAAAGATAGGGAACACAAAGCAATTGCTATGTAAAGTTTACTTTTATTTCCTACAAATAGTTTTCAGAACTATGTTTCTTCAGTCCCCAAGTGCTCGGTTGTCCTGCAGCTTTTGTCTTGAGTCTTTTCCACAGGTTGAAAAGTCTGTTTGCATGTCCACTTCCTCCAGTGCATCCATCTTTTGCATAAAGAAAGATAAGTAATGAAGTAGAATTTTCCATAAACTAGTACAAGCCTTAGTGAGCTGGCAACATTCCCTGAGCCAGGGACATGAGCAGATCCACCAGGGACATTTTCCCTCTGGGGGGCTGCTTCTCCACGAAGGAAAAGCCAGCGAGCCTGGGCTCAGCTCTTCTCTTGTTTTCCGCTGGGCTCGACCTCCGCTCCAGAGCTACGTCTAGCTGCGTGGCCTTTTTCTTCATGCTGCTTCCTGCTCCCCTCGTGTGGTTACTCTTGCCCTTGGAAATTCCAAGCATATCAATCAGTCAGTGTTGCACAGTGATGCTGCACAACAGATCACTCTAAACTCAGTGACCTATAACAAGAGGCACTTACGGATCTGGAAGCCAGCTGAGTGAGGCCCAACTGATCTACACCGAGGCTCCGCTGGGAGGCTCTGCCCCTGGTGCAGGTTAGATTTGGGTCTGCCCCACATGTGTTCACTCGGGGCTCAAGCCACAGAAACTCAGGGGATGTTTTTCTCAGTGAGATGTCTTTCATAGAGGAAGGCATGCCTAAGTACTTCTGCCTAAGCCACACCATTAACATTTCATTGCCCCAAAGGAAGTCACATGGCCAAGTCCAACACCAATGGGGTAGGAACATACTCCAGTCACAATAAAAGTGGGGGGAGTAAATATTTGCTTTACAGTAATTCAAATTCTAACACCCAGGTCTTATCCAGTGTGATGATCCATAATGACAGAAGAGCTTCAAATGGAATGTCCTTGGTCTACCACATTGCTGCTCTGATGCCCTTATGTTGCCAAACCTGGTGGAGTTGGTGTGCAGAATCCTTCATCTTGAACCCCTATCCTCCTTGACATGATTGCAACCTGCCTTTTTAAGTGCTTATAGGGAGCTAGCAATTTTATGGCCTGGCCTATATTGTTTTCATAAAATGTTTGTTTTTCTTTAGCTAATAAAATTTTACAGGCAACAAATAAAATTTTAAAAGATAAGGTTGTGATATATAATTGAAATTTTAAAAAATCAGTACTGCACAGCTTAGCAGTGTGCTCGATTTGTGCTGAGAGAGGCAGTGCCACCTGCTGTGCGTGTGATCTGTTTATTAAAAGGGAGAGGCTACGGCTTAACCGCAGTCTGAGTCTGTTGTCTGCTTCCTAGAGTGGAAATTTCTACCACTGACTCCTGTGCCAAGTTTTGTGATCTGGTTACTAAAACAGAGTTGTAATTCCTGACCACCTGCCTTCCTTGTGATTTGGTGAGGCAACAAAAGCAAGGCAAGCATGACTTACCCAAGTGCTATATTAGTGATCTGGCTACTAAACAGAATACCGTACAGCTCAACCACATATCTGTGACCAGTTACTAAAACAGAAGGCCAGGGGCTTCACCGAGTGCCATGTCTGTGATCTAGTTACTAAAACAGGGTGCTCTACTGCATACACACCAGTTACTAAAACAAAGGGCATATGGCTTAACACGGTCACATCTGTGATCTGGTTCATGAACAGAGGGCCATGGGCCTCACCTTGGGCTCCTGTCTAGTTTTCTGGAGAAAGAAGGCAGTCTGAACTGCATGGGGTTTCCTCTAGGAACCAAATTCCCAATTGGTTTAGAAACCAGTATTCCCAAGGCATGGAAGGGACACGCTGTCCTGTGTCACCATTATTTTCCATCACTTCTATTCACCCATTTCTTTTCTACTCTTCATGTAGCCAAGACCCACTTGATTTTCATTTTCTGATTTTTTATCTTCTATTGGGTCATCTTTTTTTCTTATACATTTACATCCTATATTTTCCATTCTTTTAGTCTCATAATTGTCATTAGATTTTATTCAATTCCTCTTCTTGCTTTTACATTCATATGTAACCATAGCCCATTTTGCATGTGTCTGTCCTTGTGCATTGGGATTTCCTTCAGTGCATTTGTTGTTTCGCCCATTTCTCAAGACAACATGCACTCATTCTCTGATTTGACAAATATTGATCTAGGGCTAACTTTTGCTAGGTACTATGTGGTTAAAGCTGACAACAGGACATAGCTCTATTTTCCAGGATCTGATGGTCTAATGGAAAAAATATAATTGTCGGCAGGCAATTTTTATACACTGTTGTGGCACTGTGATAAAGTCAGCTGTGGAATACCTGGATCACAGGTGAAGGGAAGCACATTCCATCTTGGGGGACTCCAGAGGCTTCCCAGGGGAATGTCAGGGAAGTTGAGACCTGAAGGAGGAATTTGGAGAAGAACGTGGTTCAGGGAACGGTGCTGCAGACAGAGGGACAGGCAAAAGCCCGGAGGTGAAAGAGAACCTGTGCGTACAGCAGCCTCTGAGGTCAGGATGGCCGCACGTGGAGGAGTCAGATGTTGGGTGTGGGGTCAGCAGGACAGGTGGCAGGGCCAGAGGGATCAGCCAAAGAACATATATGTGTAACCATAGCTACAGACAATAGTGAGGTGATGCCAGAGGCAAGGGGAAGCAGGAGCTGGGGGAGGGGGGCAAAAAGGGAGAGGGGGACATCTGCCATGGTGTCAGCAATAAAAATAAAGGAAAAAAAAAAGAACTTGGACTCTATGATGAAAAAACTAGAATGTCATTGAAGGATTCCAGCAGGTCACCTTGGCTTCTGGCCATAGGTTTGATTCCTCTCTTTAACAGCATGTTTCCTATTCACCTCCTGTCAGTAATTATCCCAAATGTCCTGAACAAATACTTGTTTCAGGACAAGTACCCACATCTAGAAAAGTCACAGTCTTTGCAGACAGAATCCAGGTGAATCCAAACTTTGTTCATTTGTTCAGCCCAAGTACGTATCCATTTCTTATCTGAAGTTCCAGGTTGCTGCTGTTCTGCTCTTTTTCCTCCTCTGCCACCCCTTCAGAAATGACTTTCCTCTCTGTCTGAAAAGTCACTAAGAATTACTCACCAAAGGTCACGGGTGTGGTAAAAGGAACACTCCAGAGTGAGACAAGTCACACGATGACATCTCCTCCTAGTGCTTTGTGACATGCCAGATGGGAGCTGTCAAGAGAATCCTGAAAGCTTAACTGACATTCTTTAAATGAGAAAAGAGCAGGTGTGCTTTAGCCATGAGGACCTTAAACCTCACCGTTCTAAGACAGAATTATGTGTCGGCCAACTTCAATCTCCAGGCTGCAGCAGAGATGGTTACCATGAGCCTGAATGCCGTGATGAAATATCATTAATAAGCCTATCAAAATTATGTCTTCTATTGGTATTACCATGGCATGCATTTTCATAAAAAAGATTTAACTTTTCTTACTTTATTTGATATAAAATTTCTATGAGGTCAATAAGGCAAGTATTCTTTGTATTATTATTATCTCAACATAACTATTCTTATTATTTTTATTATTACTAGTATCTATTAATGGGATGAGGAAACAAGTTATGAGTTATTAAGTGACCTGCCTAAGGACACTCAGCTAGTCAGTGGCAGCACCTGTCTTAGATGACAAGTCCCTGCACACAGGACATTTCCATCTATCATGTGCTCAAATTCTCTGAGCCCCTTTCTGCATTTATTTGCATGGGGATGCAGAGAACTCGGCTGATGAATTTTGTTTTCTGGAACTGCTGCAGTTGCCGACTGAAGTGTGGTGAGAGAACTCTGGGCCTGGAATCAAGGCGCCCGCATGTAACTCTGCGATAAGCAACCGAATGAGCTACCAATCATGTGTGCGCCACGACAAAACCAAGGGTCAGGGAAGCAAAACGCATAAGCCCTAATAACTGCATTTTTGACCCCATTCACATCATTGGGTTGTTCTGTGGGTTACCTCCTCTTACCCACAGAACAACCCAATGATGTGAATGACATTATCTTGGTTTTTCATAGGGGAGAACTGCAGAACAGAGAAGTTTAGTAACTTTCACTAGGTCACACAGCTACTATGTGATGGTGTCTGAACAGAAACCAAGGTCATGGACCTTTTCTCAATTCATTCCCATTATGAACTTGGATATACCACACACCCACACGCGTGCGCGCGTGCACACACACACACACACACCCTGCCTCCTCCTTCATTATGCTCACAGCGTCAGACCTGTCATACATGCTTGCCTTAACAAGCTGTTTCACATTATCAACACGAGCCACTTGGGGCTGTCAACACATCCTTTGAAATGTGCAAGGGGGACTTTTATGTGTTTTTTTATTCTCAACAGTTGCTGTGCAGACATGAATATTTTTCCTGTGCCTTGCTGCTTGTTTCCCATTTTCCCACTTCCACATCCTCAGACACCACAGACTCTGCAGGCATGTCCCAGGGGTAGAACAGAGTGGGTTCCCTGATGGGACCCTCTGCCTGTGTCTCATGGGAACCAGCCCTTTAGGAGAACATTCACCATTTACCCTCACCCGAGAAACCGCAGTGTCCCCTGTGCCCAAACTCTCAAAGATGAGATGAGTTCTTCCTGACTTCAGTGAGCTCTTGGCAAAAATGCCTTTATGTAATAAACAAAAGCCAAACATAAACCTGCAATAGATTGTTATTTCGGCTATAAAAAATCACCACAAACTTTGTGGCTTAAAACAGTACAATTGTATTCTCCTAGAGTCCTGGAGATCACAAGTCTGAACCTGCTTCAGTGGCTGAAATCAAGGCTACAGGGCAGCGCTCTTTTTGGGCTCCTAGGGGGGAATCCATCTTGTTGCCTTTCCTGGAATCTGAAAACTGCCTATTCCATTGCAGAGGCCTCTTCCTGAGCCTGTAGGTGCATCTCTCTGGTCCCTGCTCCCTGCACCACTTTGCCTCTCCTTTTTAGCATCCAGGCTTACATTTAGGGCCCACCCAGGGAACCCAGGATAATCTCCCCCATCTCAAGGTCTGTAATCTAGTCACATCTGCAAAGTGCCTGTACCCTAAAGGGAACAGCTTTATAAATTGCCAGGATTAGGATGTAGACCTCTTTGGGGCCTTCGTTCAGCCCGCCACAACACCCACTTATAGGAGGGCAAAAATGACGGTTCTCTGGAGCTCTCGCAGGTTCACACGCCAGTGGGACAGAGCACGCTGGTGGAGGGCTGAGCACAGGTGAATTCTTATTTCAGTGCAGACGCCGGTTGTGAGGGCCACTGAAATCAGGAGCAGAGAGCCTCTAATGGGCCTGTCCTTTGACCTGCACTCCGAAACTACACCTTCAGCTTTCCTCTAGGCAATGCATGCAGTGCAGTGACCATCTCCATTTTAAAAGAAGAAACACTGCCCTGGCTGGCTGGCTGGCTGGCTCAGTGGGTAGAGCTTCCTTCTGTGAAGTGAAAGGTTGCCTGTTCGATTCCTGCCAAGGCACATGCTTGGGTTGTGGGCCTGGTCCTGGGTTGGGCATGTGCAAGAGGCAATAAGAGATTGATGTTTCTCTCCTTCTTTCTCCCTCCCTTTTGCTCTCTTTAAAAATAAATAAAATCTTAAAAAAGAAAAAAAGGAGAAACACTCTCCTGATTCTTAGTGAGAAATAATCCTTGTAGAACCATGTGCCCTCTGCTCCCACCCAGCTCAGGCCTTGCTTGCTATCCTCTGTGAGATCAGCGAGTAGGTGCCCACCTCGCGACCTTGGCGCTGACCATTCATTGTGCCTGGAATGCCCTCCCCTCGAATATCCACACCACCCGCCCTCACCTCCTATTTATGTCCCTGCCCAAATGGCACTTTCTCAATGGAACCTTCCCTGACACACTCATTGAAAACTGTAGCTCCCCTCCCACCCCAAGAACGCCCCAGCCTCCTTTGGGCCCCATTCGCTCCGCACACATCTCATCATCTTCCATTCTGCCTCACTCGTTTCTCTGTGCACTTTGTCTCCCACAGCTACACTGAAAGTCCAGGAGGACAGGGAATTTTCCGTCTCATTCTCTGCTATATTCCCAGTTCCCAGAACTGTGCCTACTAACTAGTAGGTTCTCATTTTATATTTGTTGAGTAAGAGCAAGAAAAGCATACAGAGAAATAAATATTCCAGTCGCAGTCAGAGTCTGGGGTTGGCCTGTGGCACTCTCTCTGTCCCTGGACAGTGTGGACATCATGTGCTTACAGCAGCACCAGGGAGGGTGAGGTACACACCTTGAATCCAAGTTCAGACTAAACCAGCAGAGTGAACGGCCCCTGCACAGACGGAGCAGAATATGCATGCACTGACCATTGGTACCACCTCATGCATCTCACTTCCTTGCTGCTTGTCTTTGGCTACATCATTCAACCTCTGAGCCCCAACATCTTCATCTCTGAAATGGGCATAATGTAGACTCCACCTCCTCATTGCAATAACCCCTGTGAGGCTTAAATGAGACCACAGCTGGCCCAGAGAAAGCCCTTCCTACACCTAGCCTCCCCACCTCCACCTGCTACCAGACAGTCTAGCTGGAAACTAGCCATCTGGCACCCAAACAAAATAACCCTGGTGGATATCCCTTCTCTGATCTGCAGTCCGAGGACCCATCCATGGGTCCAGCTCCAGGTAAGTTCTCTGTGTTTACAGGCCTTCTTCCAGAAAGGCATTCTCAGATGGAAAAGCACCCCACCTTTCCTACACTGTAGTAAAACAAGTCTTCCATGGAGCCTGGGTTCTGTGACCACTTAGAGTCAAAGTGACCCTGGACTGTGGCCACATGGTGTCAGTATGTGCATCAGGGGCATCACAGCGGCCACACACACGGAGTGGGCGGTGGGAGAAAGTGGCCATCGCAGAATCCCCTCCACCCTGCTCTGTTGTCGACAGCCTTTGAAGAGGAGCAGAAGGGGCAGCTGGCCAGGAGGTCTGAGCTGCTTCAGGAGCAGAGATGGGGGATGGGCACCTGTCCCAGGTGGTAGGTGGGGCAGGTCAAAGTGTCTACTTGCTTTCCTTCCAAGTGGCGAATCTTTTCCAGGAGACAAAGCTTTTCAATGTCAGCCACAGATTCTGAGCCACATGTCTGCTCCGTCTGATGTCTGCTCTGTGCGTTTTGCAGTGAGTGGAAATTTTCTCCCAGACAGTGGCAGTAAATAGGTGCTCAATCTCAATTCTGGTGCGATTGTGTGTTTCCAAATTGTTCTGCAGCATCACTGCATTCTAGGGGGAGTTTGCAGAGGCTGAGCCCCGTTTATGACCCAATCCCTGTGCTAACTTGAACTAACTCCTTGCAGGGCTAGAGAACATAGCACGTTCATTCTCTCTGTGTCCTCATGTCCCCACACCAAGTGGGGGACACATGCAGGAGTCCAGATGGAGTCACCGCAGCTGGCACTCGCTATTGTTTTCAGTACTGTTACCAACTCCCATTCCTTTCCCCTTCCCACCATCCTTCCCAAGGCCTCAATGCATCTGCCCCAATGCTGGGACCGGGAGGGTCTCACAATGCCTTGCATTCCATTCTCGCTAATTCCTCCTGTGGGGAAAGGCTTGGAGCCAGGAAGGACTCCAGAAGTCTCTGGTTACACTGATGTTGCTGGTACTCCACATCCTGGCACCACTGGCAAGTTGGTGGCAGGACAGTCCCTTTGGGGGGCTGCTTATTAGAGAAAGGAGGCTGTGTGGCCCATAGTGTGGGGAAGGCACAGGCAGGAAATTCTGTAGACCTAATGCCCTGTGTGACCTTGCCACACTAGTGCTTGGGACACACTTAGAAAATGTACGTTTTATGCCACACCAAGAGAAATGGATGATAGCACCCCACCCTGTGGGAGGGATCCGGCCCAGACAGCCAAGGTGGCCACATAAACTGTAACCAGTTCCACCCCAGGCAGAGGGGCTCTGACCCGCCAATCTCCTCTTGGTGGGTGGTGCCTTTCATAGATGGACAGAGAAAAGAACAGAGGTGGGCAGGGTTCCAGAGCTTATTCAGCCCATCCCTCTCCCCAGAGAAAGACCTGTGCCAACAAATTAATTCCACACTTTCTGAGAAAGTTGAATTGAGTTTGGATTCACCTAAAACCTGGGCATGGAAGACGTGGCCCCCAGCCGTGCAGGTCTCTGCATGAGGCTGCCCTGAGCCCAGAGGCTAAGGCCTCACACAGCCAGTGCGCGGCAGAGCGGGAGCTCGCCCTTCCTGCGGCCACATTTCATCTTATCAAAAATTCCAGTCCAGACTGGAGACTCAGGCACCCTGAGGTTCCTCTCACAGCAGGAAAGCACATTCAATTACTCTGCTCTTCCACCTTGAAATGGTAGGGAACGTGAACGTGGCGAGTCCCCTGCACAGGGCCTTTCCTGGCCCTCTCACAGATTGGGGGTGGGGGGCAGGGACAGCTCTGTAACAGACCCTGTCAGAGGCAGTGTGTGCCCTCAGAGGGCTCATCATCTGCTGGCAGAGGCTGATAAACAGACAAAATTAACTCCCAGTGGGAAGAGTGATTCGATTTCTGGCAAGCCCTAGAAAGGTCCCTGACCTGGAGGAGGGAGGCGGGCTGAGAGAGGATGCTTGCAGTTGGTATTAGCTGCTCCTCCCTGGGAGCCAGACCAAGGCAGAGGGCCCTGCAAAGGCAGTGATCCTTTGGCTCACCTCCCCTGTTTGCACCTAATTCCTGGACACAGTGCCTGCCCAGAAGAGAAAGACAGGGCATCCTGAGAGAATGTTCTTCCTTGCTTGTCAGCATCCCAGTGCTGCCTGTCCTCTGTGTCCCGTCAACTCCTCTGTTTCTGCACTGACTTGCAGACTTTAATTCCCAGCCTAGGATGAGGCCTTCCAACAGGAAGGCCTGGGTCAGTTTTGTCACCATGGGGGACAGTCACATGGGGGGCAGCATGCACTGGGAGAGAGGTCTCCTTTCTGTACTAGAACTTCATGTGCTTTTGCAAACCTGAGTGAACGGTGGAATCCCCTGGGGAGTTCATGTCATACAGGTGGCTGAGACTCACCCCAGAGTCTCTGAGTCAGTAGGTCTGGGGTGGGGTTGGAGAAATTGCATTTCTGACCAGTGTCCAGGTTATGCCAGTCCAGGGAACATACTCCAGAACCACTGTGCCAGAGTAACAGGCTAAACAGCAACCTTCCGCCTTCAGAGAACTGTGCTTCCTGGCAAGGAATCATCTGTACCCACAAGGCAGCACCCGAGGAACTGCAGATCCAGTTCATGGTGTGCACAGCTCCGGATGCTCCACAAGTACCCCCAGCCAGCTGTGCATGAAGGACGAAGATGTCCCAGCCACCCTCTCCTTTGCAAGCCCTGCATTTGGGTTGCCCACTTCTCATTCGCATATGCATGAACCCTAACAGCAGCAATATGAAAGGCAGATTAATGACCCCCTAGCCTAGCCCAAGGAAGAGAGATGCAGGCAGGGGCATAGCTCTGAAGAGTGAATCAGGTGAGAACTGCAGAAGATGCCTGTTGGATGTTCTTCAATGTTTTAATATTTAAAAGCAATGCAGGAGATTTGGATTTTTGTAAAGCAACAACCATAGCAGTCTAGGGCACAAAGGGAACAGAATAAAATAATAAGTGTGTGAAAGGAACTGGTATGAAACTGTAGAATTAACATCTTTACTAGAGACAGTAGGAACAGAATTAACAATACGAGAAAATTAGTGATATGAAATACAAGACAAAGAGATGAAAATTATTAGAGAAAAGATGAAAAATATGGATACCAGGAATAGAAATCTAATTAGGACTGATCTGTGTTCCAGAGAAAGGGACCCATTAGACAGAACAGGAGAAAGACAATATTCCGAGTGGTTTCCAGGAAATGTCATGAGGCAGAAAATTATATGGGTGTAAATATTAAAAGACCCCTCACATACACACACAAAACCTCCAGCAAGATTAATGCAAAAACATATTGCTAACATAGCATGGAAAACATCTTTTTAGTACCATGGAAAAAGAAATATTCTTACTAGTGTCCAGGAAGAAAAAAGAAATGATCTTCAAAGTAAAAACCGAGGCCACCATCCAACCTCTTTGCTCCTCCCACACCGAACAGCAGAAGGAACCCCAGGCGGTCCAACAGAGCCCCGAGGGGAAATTCTGTGATCTGGAGAACTGCGTGGCAAACCCAGCGCCTGTCCTGGGAGAAGGGAGGGAAGGATTATCAGATTATGAGAACTCAGGCGACACAATGCTCACATATGCTTCATTATTAAACTTTTGTGAAAAGTTCTTCAGCAGATTTTTGGATGAAATTCAGGCACTGGGTTAGGATGGTCGCAGAAGAATGGAAGTAAACATTGAAGTCAATTACGTATAATGAAGTAGCAGTAGTTGTTATACACTTTGTTACAAAATTAAATGCAGAAGCCAAGTGCTATTCTAGAAAAAGGTGCCAATAGTAGAAAATATGTCATAGCGGATCTCAAATTAAGTTCACTGAGACCGTAACGTGTCTGGGAAGAGGCAGGAAAGTAAGGTATAGACATTTTCTTGTCACACACAAGGAAAGGTGAGAAAATGCAATTTAATTTCTTGGACTTGATAATATAAGAAAATAGGGCTTAAGTAATTCATTCGATAAAGGAAAAGATACCCATCAGTATAATCAAAACTAGGACGACAGTGGGTTTTGTTTTGTTTTAAGTAAGGAAGGCTGACGTCTGGAAAGCAGGAGATGAAACCACAGAAGTACAGCCCAACACGTGTGTAACAATATATGAAAATGTAATTAGATTCCACCACTGGAAGGCCAAAAATCCCCAATTAGATTTTTAAAAAATCTAACTTCATTCTCTTTATAGGAGACGTACCTTTTTTAAAAGATGTGTTTAATGTAACACAGACAGTTTAAAAACCAAAGGGGAGAGAAACAGCAGAAATTTCATGCAGGAAGAAAATAAGCATAGTCATAATGATGTAAAAAATAGAGTTTTTTCCACACAGAAGCCCCTAACTATTTTTAATGACGGACTCTGTATACTGATAAAAGGCACACTATGGGTCTGCACTCGAGGCCAGTTGTGTGAGTTTTCGCCCAACACCACCGAGCAATTCTCCAACACCAGTGGGTGCCCCACACTTCCACTCAATGCTGACGCTGACTGCTCTGTGCAGGCATCAGATTCCAGAAGCACTCGGTTTCACAAGACTGCCCTTCAGCTCAGTTGCCAATCACAGGTCTGCGTTGTCACCTGTGCTTCTGAATGACTGGCTTTACAAGCATACCTCCTTTGTTGTGCTTTGTGTATTGTGTTCCACAGATGCTGCATTTTTTTTACAAACTGGAAGTTTGTGCTCCCCCACCCCCCCATGCTGAGCAAGTCTGTCGGCCCCGTTCCAACAGCGTTTGCTCACTTTGTGACTCCGTGTCATGTGTTGGTAATTCTTAAAATACTTCAAACTCTTGTTTCTTATTTCTATTATAGTTGTCACGGATGCCGTGAACTATGACCGTGTGATGGCAAACTTGATTGATAAATATAGTGTGTGTTCTGATTGCTGCACCAATGGGCCCTTCTGCCATCTCTCTCCCTCTCCTGCACCCTCTCTATTCCCTGAGACACAACAGTATTTAGATTAGGCCAGTTAATAACCCTAAAATGGCTTCTAAATGTTCAAGTGAAAGGAAGAGTTACATGTCTCTCACTTTAAATCAAAAGCTGGAAATGCCCTGGCTGGTGTGGCTCAGTTGGTTAGAGTGTTGCCCCATAAACAGAAAGGCTGTGTGTTCAGTTCCTGGTCAGAGCACATGCCTAGGTTGCAGGTTCAGTCCCCAGTCAGGGCACATACGAGAGGCAACCAGTATGTTTATCTCTCACATCCATGTTTCTCTCTCCCCCCACGTTTCCTCTCTCTCTAAAATCATTAAACATATCCTTGGCTGAGAATTTTTTTAAAAAGCTAAAAATGATGAAACAGTGAGGAAGGCATGTTGAAATCTGAGATAGGCCAAAAGGTAGGGCTCTGTGGCAAAGAGCCAAGTGCAGAATGCAAAGGGAATGTTCTTGGAGGAAATGAAAAGCACTACTCCAGTTAACACGTGTGTGATGAGACAGTGAAACAGGCTGATTGCTAGTAGAGAGGAAGTTTTAGTGGTTTGGATAGAAGATCAAACTAACCACACCATTCTCTTAAGCCAAAACCTAATCAGAGCAGGGTCCAAATTCTCTTCAATTCTATGAAGGCTGGGAGAGGTGAGGAAGCTGCAGAAGAAAAGTTTAAGGCTAGGAGGGGTTGGTTCATGAGGTTTAAGGTTCAGATGATGGTTAGCATTTTTTAGCAATAAACTATTTTTAATTAAGTTAACTACATTGGTTTTTTGATATAATGTTATTGTATACTTAATAGAGTATAGTATAGTACTTTAATATGTAGAGTACACATAACTTTAATATGCACTGAGGAGATAAAAACATTGGTGGGACTTGCTTTTTTGTGTGATATTTGCTCTATTTGTGGTGGTCTAGAACAGAGCCTGCAATATTTCTGAGGTCTGCCTGTAAATCAGTTCCCACGAGCCCTTCCTTGGGTTCGATTAATTTGCTAGAGCAACCCACAGAACTCAGGAAAACAGTTTACTCATTAGACTACTGATTCATTACAATGGATATTAAAGGATACAAATCAACATCCGGATGAAGCAATACATGGGGGAGATCCCAAACAAAGGAGCTCATGTTCCTGCGGAGTTTAGGGTCTGGCCTGGTGGCACATGGAAGTGTTCTGGTTCACCGACCTAGAAGCCCTTTGAACCTGTCCTTTGTAGGTTTTTACGGAGACTTCATTACACAGGTATGATGGATTAAATCATTTGTCATTGGTGACTGAAGTCATTCTCCAGTCCTTCTCCTCTCCCAGGAAGTCAGGAGATGAGACTGAAAGTTCAACCCTCTGTTCAGCAACCTCATCTTCAGGGGCTTTCCAAAAGCCACCTATTAACATAAACTGAGTTGGGATTGAAAGAGGCTTGTTATGAATAAGAACACACTCATGTATGGCTCTGAAGTTATTTCAGGTGCTGAGGACATGAAACCAAATATTATAACAAAGAATGTTCCCATTGCACTTATCACTCAGGAAATTCCAAGGGTTTTGGCAGCTGCGAGCCAGGAACCATAAGCACAAAATCAAAGTATATATTTATTATAAATCACAGTACCACGTACACCCTGCCCGTTCTGTAATGGAGGCTGCCCACCTGTTCATCTTGACATCCTCCCTGTGCACTGCCTGGGCGTTTTCACACTTCCTGCTATTGCCATCCTTTCTGATGACTTCCAGATCGGAACCATTAGCCCATATCTGTATATCTTGTTGCCTTCTAGGCTGTTCTATTGGGCTGTCCCTCTGGCACCTCCAATGCACAGATCCAAAATTTAGCTCATTGCCTTTCTCTCTAAGCCTTTTTTTTCTGCTGTTACCATTCAGCTAAACATAAAGCCCAGGTGCCACCCTAATTGGCTCATTCTCCTTCACATTCCACACACAATGACTCATCAAGTCTGGTCAGCCTCTCCCCTACAGGCACTTGAATTCTCTCTTGTCCCTATATCCCATCGTGGTTTCTAAATCTGGTATTTCCACAGCCTATCTGGTTGCCCTGCACCTTGTCCCATCAGCACAGGGGAACTTTTCTCACACTCAGACCTGATGAAGTAATTTCTGTGATGGAAACCAGTCAGCGGTACTTTGTTTTACCCAAAAGATAAAACTAAGCGTTATTCCTCAGAAAATAAAAACAGAATTACCTATATGATTCAGCAGTTCAATTTCTGGGTATATACAAAAAAAAAAAAAAAAAAACCAAACCCTGAACACAGGCACATGAGCAGGTATTTCTTCATCTGTGCTCATAGCAGCCTTGTTCACTATAGCTACAAGGTGGACACAGCCCAAGTGTCCATGGATGGGTAAATAGATGTACAAGGGAACACTGTTCAGCCTTAAAAAGGAATAAAATTCTGCAGCACGCTACATATGCTACACCACGGATGAACCTTGAAGACATTATGCTAAGTGAATCAGCCAGTCACAGAAGGACAAACACTGTATGATTTCACTTACATAAGGTACCTAGAGCAGTCAAATCCCTGTTTGACTTCCTATAGAAAGTAGAATGGTGGTTGCCTAGGGTTTGGGGGAGGGAGGAATGGGGAAACAGTATTCAATGAGTACCGAGCTTCAGCTGGGGAAAATGCAAACCATTCTGGAGACGATGGTGGTGATGGCCACACAACACTGTGAATGGACCTGATGCCGCTGAACTGTGCACTTAAAAATGAATATAATGGTAAGCTTTATGCTATGTGTATTTACCATGACAAAAATGTAAAAACAGACATAGGGCAAAAAACAAAAAACCAACCAAGTTCCTCACCATGGCGTACAGGCCTGTATTGATTAGCACCCCAGGCACAGCTGTGACCAACACTCCTGGCACCTTCTACTGTGCCCAGCCCTCAGGACCCGGTGTGTGTGGCACAGCATTTCCTCTGCTGACAGCCCATTTCACCTCTTTTCCCCACCCTCTCCTTCCTCTCCACCCCACTCACCTGGCAAATTCATTTTCCTTTTTTTAAAAAATTATTGATTGATTGATTTTAGAGAGAGGGAGAAAGAGAAAAAGAAAAACATCAGTTTGTTGTTCCATTTATTCATGCATTCATTGGTTGATTCTTGTATGTGCCCTGCCCAGAGATCAAGCCCACCACTGTGGTGTATTGGGATGACACTCCAACCAACTGAGCTACCTGGCCAGGGCTCTTCTTCCTTTAAGCCTTAGGTTGCATGCCTGTGTTCCAGGAAGCCTCCTAGGACCTGACCCTTCTTCCCCAGGGGTTTCCCCACCACCCTGTACTTTGCTTGCCACGGTGTGCATCAGACCAAATTGAAACCACTTGCTGGCTTGTCTTTTGCAATCAGGACCTCCGTCCGGGGTCTGGCCCACCCCTGTGCCTCCACCTCAGTACCTGGCGTGAAGTCACCAAACGCTGTTTGTCCCAGTAGGGACTCAGTCTTCTGGCACCAAAGGGCAGCCATTTAAATTTATCTTTAAAGTTACTTTTTTATTAAAACAATTTAAAATATTTTTTAAAACATCAGGACTGTAATTTTTAAAAAATACTTTTAAAATATTAGGACTTATGAAAAAATATTGGGACTCTAGAAGAAAATGTATAGGTACAACTCCCTTCATATAGTCTTTGACAAATGAAGTTATCTAAAAGAAATAAGGTTATAGAAGATACAGATTATAATTATAAGGTTATATGACAGAATTGATAAAGATAAGTATATTTGTGTAATCGACCCTACAAAGGTCCAACCATAATGGAAAACTCCTTTGGTTTCTAAAAATAGAGATGTATGGCCTGCAGTCTTTAAACTGGATTCACTAAAAACAGAATAAAACAAAAATAAAACCCAGAAGAAAGGAAAACAAGCAGGATTTATAAATAAGAAATGGGATATAAAAGTATTAATAGAAATTTAAAATTTTCATACTACTGTGCATAGTTACATGCTAATAATAATGAAAAACTTTTGACTAATTTTCTGAAAAAAAATTCCAAAATTGACTCAAGGAGAATTGAAAAGCTAAATGAACTGATAATAATGGAAGAAATTAGTTGTTGGCATTATATCCATGTTTTATAGTGATTTCTTTTAAATTTGTAAAGACAAATCTACGCTGACATGGAATTCTACTCAACTAATTTTGTTTAAACATTAGTTTCCTAAAACATGACCCAGATAGCGAAGTAAAAGGAAAACAAGGGATTTCTGGAATTTGCACTTGTCCTGCTCTTCTCATAGCCCCTGGCCAATTCTTTCCCCCCACTTTCTGAATTTAGCAAACTCTCAACTACTTAGAGTTTTCCCAGGCACTCCAGTCCTTCCATCGGTCTCCGGGAATGCTTACTCGTTTTCAAAATCTCTTTGATTTCGTCGCTCTTCTTCCCCGACCGTGGCAGGGGGGTGCCTGTGTTCTCACCTGTGAGGTGCACCACCCTCACTGTGCACCTTGCTAGCCTTCTCCTTGCACCCAGCTGACAACCACAGTTTCCCCCTATCAAATCTAAGGCACAATTCTGAATGTATCTCAAGTTTTACTTTTATATTCAATAAACTGGGGTACAGAAACAAATTTATTTTACACGCTCCCTTTCAGTTGCTTTTAGCCCTAGAAATAGCTTTGAACTTGAGTCATTTGGATGTCCAGCAAGCTTCAGTAACCCAATTAAATTTTTTAGAAAAAGGGGTATACTTAAAGGAATCACTTTACAAATAAAGCAGGGAAAAATGTCTAAAACTTTCTTTTATCATGATCCAGCCTAACTTAAAACATTGATTTCTGTATTCATTCTTGGCTAACTTATACTGCAGAAATCCCAAAGTCTTAGTGGTGAAAAACAAGGGTTTATTTCTCACTCAACTTTACATGCCTTTCATGGGTTAGCTCTACACTGTATTCATTCCAGGACCCAGGAGAAAGGAGAAGCCCCTATTTGGTGCACATGTTTTTGTGGCAGGAAAGAGTGAGGGGGTAGGGGAGAGAGAGAGAGAAATGGTAGAATACACAATGGCTTTTGAGCCTTTCCTCACTTTACTGGCCAAAGCCTAAGGTCAACGGGCAGGGAGATATAATTCTCTCACAGGGAGGGGAAACAAATAATTGGAAATAAAGAACCTATTTCAGACCACACTCTTGCCCATAAGTACTTATTTCTTTCCGTTAAGCCACAAAATATACTTATCCCCTCCCAAGGGAAATAGTCTTAAAGTCCCATCCAATGACAATGTAAGACTCGAGATCTAGAATCTCATGAGATACAGTAAATCTGGGTGTGGCTTCTCATGGAGACACGTTTTAAAAATTGAGAGATACATGGGAGTCTAAGACTCAGCAATTCTGAAATTCTGTTGGACAGACTTTGGGGTGAAGGATATTTTTTAATTAAGTCCTAGTTCTGCATCCTGGAAATTGCTCTGGATTTCATTACATAATTTGAAGCATAATTCCCAGCTTCACCATTTGGGGGATCCAGCCTTTTCCACTCCCGTATACCCATCTAATGAGGGCATTGGAAAATATGTCCCTCTTGGGGTCTGTGGAGCTTCTCCTCATAATGGCATGTACCTGTGGAAGGTCAGGAGCCCAAAGATCATAGAGTCATCGACATGTTTAATCCCAAGCTGCTGACTCTTCGCCAGTACATCTCTCTCAAAAACTTAGTCATCTTTTTACCTATTTGATTCCAGTTGGTGTGTGCTAATAGCCAAGTCCATAGTTATATTTGAGACAAACTTCTTTCTGAACTTAACAGCCAGCTTCCTGGAAGAGTCACCTAACACATTCAGAGATTGTAACAAAGGACACTTGACTTTTTTAAAGATTTTATTTATTTATTTTTAAAGAGAGGAAAAGGGAGGAAGAGAGGGAGAGAAACATCGATCAGTTGCTTCTTGTATGGCCCCAACCAGGTACTGCACTCACAACCCAGGCATGTTCCCCGACAGGGAATCAAACCCATGGACCTTTCACTTTGCAGGATGATGCCCAACCAACTGATTCACAATGGTCAGGGATGAGTTGTTCTAATAGGCTTGTAATTTTTAAAGTATTTCTCATTTTTATCTCTTCCTGGTTGGAGATGAGAAACACCTACTTTCTTTCCTGCAAGTCCAGGACTTTCCAAGTTGTCTCTATTTCTGGCTTGCAAACCAATCAGTTCTTTTCTGAGCTCATCTCTTTCTTGCAGCACCCTGTCAGACAAAACCATTTGCAGCCAGAGCTGCTGTTCCCCAAACTTTCCCTCCAAAGCCACAAAGTCATTCAATGCATATCTGTCCTGTAAGTTATCACAAGCAACAATTTTACCAAATGTTTTGCTACTGCATACAAAGGGTTATTATCTTTCTAACCTCCAGCAACAGTTTTCTTATTTCCCACTGCCTGGCCCTGGAAGCCATGCATCATATTTTAGAATGTGTGTAATGGTAGCCTGTCATTTCTATGTACTAATTTCTGTATTGTTGACTTAAAGCCCATTATGGTATGGCAGTGAAGAAGTCTAAAGTCTCCATGGCTAATAACAAAAAGGGCATTTCTTACATGATTTTCCTTTTATGGGATAGCTGCAGGAATTTCCCACTTTATCCTCATTCTGGGACCCAGACAGAAGGAACAGCCCCTACATAGGGCATGCTGTTCTCATGACAGAGGGAAAAGGATGAACAATAAAACCACACAATGGCTCATACAGCTTTCAACTGGAGGTGTCTCCTCACGTGTCATGGGCTAAGTGAACAACTGAGCCTGGTAGAAATAAACACAGTGGGGAAACACAATACTGTCACCAGGAAGGGAAAAATGTACCTGGGATGCTCTCCCTCCTTTTCACTGCTCCTCCTCATAAACACAGCTTTGAGCTTGCATTTTCTCATATTATAACGAGATACATACTTAAACCAAGATGGGAATTGGGGCTTCTTAAGAGGTCATAAAATTTTTAGAGACATATGCCTTGTCTGAAGTGTGACACTAGTACCAAGTATACAAGGGGTGACAGCAGATGGCTGGATGAGTAGGAAACCAAATTGGCAGGTGGCATTTTTTTCCTCCAAGAGTCTCAGTGGAGGGGGATATGCTGCATGCACTGTATTCCCAATAAGTTATTACAAGTTCACAAGTATGCTTAGAGCTGAACATGATGGAAAACTGCTCATCTGACGTTCTGAAAAGCTAGGACAGGTTTTCATAAAGGAGGTTGGAGACTTTAGGGCTTGTGGGTAATGACCCAAGCAGAGTTCTCACCCCCATGTGCCCAAGACCCTCTCACTCTTCTTTATCTCCACAGTTTGACATGCAAAGGATAACTCTGGAAGAGTTGAAGCACATCCTCTATCATGCCTTCCGGGACCACTTAACAATGAAGGACATTGAGAACATCATCATCAACGAGGAGGAGAGCCTGAATGATACCTCGGGGAACTGCCAGACAGAGTTTGAAGGCGGTAGGTACCCCCACTTCAGCTTTCTTCACCAGGGTGTGGGATGGACCAATACCTTCACGTCCTCTGTATGAAAAATGTATTTACAATGGACTTGTAGTGAAGCCAAGAATCCAGGACTGAGGTTAAAAGGTCCTTTTTGTGAAGATGCAATTGGTTTCTCTTTTTTTCCTATATTTCCCCCAAACTCTGTATTTTTGCAAAACCTCCATTGACCCTGTCTTTCCTCCAGGGACTCTGAGGTCCGTGACTAGAAGTGTGGTTTGTGGTGTTTGCCTCTACTTAGTGGAGGCTGCACGGAGTGGTGAAAAGAACCTGTTTAGACTGTCAGTAAACCCAGAGCAGGTCCTGTGGCTAATTGTGTGGCTTGGGCAAGGGGTGTACCTTCTCTGAGTGTGTTTCCTCATGTGTGCTCATCAAGATAATTACACCTGCTTCCTAGGATCTTTAGGAATGGATTGCCTCTATGCTATGCTTCCTGAAAGCACTGGTCAGAAGGAACCCTATTCATGCAAAGACTCTCATGAAGTTGATGACGTAGTTACAGGAGAAATATGGTTCCCTTGGGGCCAGAAAAGAGACCCCTGAGAGGCCATTTTTCTTGGGCTCATGAGAGAAAACAAGAAAAAACAAAAAACAACCTATCTTATTCCCTAATCGATAGAGAGTTCCAGGAAAACTAAATGATCTAACCCCTCTTTCCAACATTGAAAAATCAGAGCTGTTTTAACAGCTCTGATGTATAGAATTTTTAACCTTACATTAAAGCAGCATAGCAGACTACCAAACAATATTTAACCTATTCAGTGCTGAGGTTTCTTAAAGAGATCAAACTATTTTTTTTCTATTATTTTTTTCCTGAACATAATCGGAAGTGAATACATATAGGTGGTAAGCTATATACAGGGTCTGGCACAAATAACGCCCCTTTTTAATTACAAAATCTTTTATTACAAAATCATAAGCATGTAACTCTGTAATATAACAATATCACACTCAAACACAGCATGTGACATTTTAGAAGAAATGTTCAAATTGAAATTATAAATTATTACACCCATATTATTACCCTATGAACCACACTCAAGCAAGCGTTACTCCTGCCAGACCCTGTATATTGTCAGTATATGCAAGTCAATATATATAGATGGTAAGCTGCCACATAGGCCCCAGAGTGACATTTGGTTCCCTTGTCTTGGAACTGCCACATTAGAGCCAGCTGGGCCATGGCAGGGAGGCTCCTTGGGGCTGAGCTAGTCCAGGTGGCCACAGCTGTTCTTTCAGGTCTGGGCTCCCACACGCCCTGTCTGGGCTGTACCCCTATGTCAGTGTGCAGCATTAAAGGCCATGACAAGAGGGAACAGGAGACAGCTTATATTCCAAGGTGACAAACGAAGTTAATTCAAACCAGGGAAAGAGGAAGTAGTGGGGACTGGGATAAACTTGAAAACAATGTCCCATTGTAAAGGTGTTCACATTTAAAATTTTCACAAGTGCTGTGTACAGCCAACAGAAATAGCTGTGGCCCAGAAGCTGCCTTGGTCTCTTTTCTTGTGACCTGAGCCATGACATCTATGACCGTGTTTGGAGTTGGGGCCACACAGATCACACAGGGCAGCGTGGTCACAGCTGACACCATTTCTGGTCGCATAGGCAAGGGAACTGGGAAGGTGAATAGAGGCAAGAGGGCAGGGATTGGACTAAAACTTGGGGAAACAGTGGGCCTGGACCCCCGTGTCATCTCTTTCCTAGCTGACAGACTATGTGCTTCAACAGTGGAAGCATCTGGGGCTCCAGCCCCCCACTGTCGGCAGCCGCTCTCAGGACAGGAGGAGAGAGTACATCTGGGCACCTCATTTTCCACAGAGCCTTTGTTTGTGGATCACTGCTTTGTTCAGAAAAATGTCATAAGTCTTAGTAATTTGAGAAAGGTCAGACTACACTGGGAAGTAATCTGAATTTTAAGCCATGTCTTTTTATTACTCAAAAGCTCATATATTAATGTAATAAATGACTGACAAAAAGATGCCCAAATAGAAGTTTTACTGGGTCTGCTTTAATGATTCATACATATAACATTGGCAACAGCTATTATTTGGGATTGGTAAATGATAAGAGCCAGGTGCTGTACTAAATGCTTTAAAATTCATGGTCTTATTTAATAAAAGAAACATTATTTTTGTAATTAGCACAGCACTTTTTGAAATTATCTCTGGGACCCTGATTACATAACTGCTTTTGCATATTTTCATGCCAGAGAGTTGGGTTTTTTGTTTTTGTTTTTTTAACATTCTGTCAGCACTATTTGGCCTTAAAGGCAAGCCCACTGGTTTGTGTTTAGATTTAAGATTTGTCCAATCTTGTGTATGGTTGAAGCCGCAGGTGTGTATATTTAATGCCCATCTCCCCATGTTCAGGAAAGGGCCTCCCTGATTGCATTTTAGGCAAAGATGTCTAGGAAGAGACGACTAAGTTCACCCCTGGTGCCTTAGGACTGAACACATTCATTTAAGACCCTGTGGCTGACCTTGGCCTCTTCCTGTCCCTCCTTTTTGCACACTTGCTATCCACAAACAGGGACCTGTTGGCACTTTGAACCTCTCCCTGCTCCTACCGCAATCTGATAGTGCGGTTGCATGGCTCATGCATCCTAAATCTCCTCCCAGCCCTTCGGGCCCTGCCCTACCCCACGCTGTCAACTCCTTGCTGTCCTTTCTTGCCCTAGCTCAGGCAGCATGCCTGGTCCAGTCACTTCAGCCATGCCCTTGCCAAAATCTCCAATCCCTCACCTACCTATCAGCTTCCACCATGCCACGTCTTGGTAAATCCAGCATCTAAACATGAAGGCACAAGGTGGTTTCTTCTTTCAAGTGATGACCATCTTTTCTCCTCAAATCTAATCTTCTGCATAACCCACACTGAGCAATGAGAGGGAAGGAAGCAGCAGGACATTTCCCCCACACTCCAGATCCCCAGTCAGGCCCCTCTACTCTTGCTGCCTCCCCACCTAGGAAGCCCTGTCCTCCTGCTCTCTTTGGAGCTTTGCTGTGGCAAGTGCGGAAGTGATGATTAACTCACCTATGGAGCTGGTGATCCATACACATTGGAGTATTGGTGATCCATACACCTATTTGGTGTCAGAGGAAGGAATCAATGACAAAAAAACACCTAAAGGTACTCTTGTACCTTGCCTTAAAAAGGTGAAGAGCACTGGCTTATGTGGCTAAGTGGATTGAGTGCTGGCCTGCGAACCAAAGGGTCACCGGTTCAATTCCCAGTCAGGGTAAATGCCTGGGTTGTAGGCCAGGTCCTCAGTAGGGGGTGTGCAAGAGGCAACTGCACATTGATGTTTCTGCCCCTCTCTCCCTCCTTTCCCCTCTCTCTAACAAAAATAAATAAAGTATTTTTTTTAAAAGGTGAAGGGCACATTTGTCTGTGAGCAAGGAAGGAAGAAATGGTCCATAAAGCAGACTTTTTTATGGCACAGTTGGAATTTTTATTATTATTATCCTCATCTGAGGATATGTTTATTGATTTTAGAGACAGAGGAAGGAAGTGAGAGAGAATGTGAGAGAGAAACATCAGTTGGTTGCCTCCCACACCCACCCTGACCAGGGATCGAACCCACAATGTTTTGGTATATGGGACGACGCTGCAACCAACTGAGCCACCTAGCCAGGGCCAGAGTTGGAATTTGAATAAAGCCCACATCAGATGGCTTTGAGGTCAGCAAAGCTGGAGTCACAGTTGAGATTCTGGAGTGTGGAAAAGGTTTGAAAATGCCTCTGTGGGCGACCTGTGTGCCATGGAGTCAGTTAGAAATTCACAGGGGGACCTCCAAATGCCATCAGCATCATTTTATATCAGTGATTATACTTCTCATTTTTATAAATCTTGTGTCTGATACTTTTACAAAGGTGGTCAGATTCTGTCCATTAAGTCAAGAAATGTCAATTATTCCTTCCACATGAATGGAAGAATAAAGAACAGAGAAATAGGCCAGGAGCCATAGGGTATGGAGTCACTGATGGGAGAGGTTTGAGGGGTTTTGTCCTCCTTTTAGTTTTCATTTTGGCTTGATTTTGTTTTCTTTATTTGTTTGATTTTTAGGTCAATACAAATAACAAACACACACAGCCCCTCACGCACCCGTACCTGCCTTATCCTTATGGTGGGTAGGACTTGGTCATCATTAGGAAGCAGCAAGTATTCCACCCTCTCCTAAGCAATGGACAGGAGGAAATGGGATGAAATTCCAAGCTACCTAAGCAAAGCTTTCCTGACTTCCTTAGGAAACCGTGAACATCCCATATTTAGAACTCATTTTCCTGGAGCCCCAAAAGGGGTAATCTGTAGAAACCTTTATGCCTGGCTGGTGTAGCTCAGTGGACTGAGTGCAGGCCTGCAAATCAAAGGGTTGCTGGTTCAATTCTCAGTCAGGGTACATGCCTGGGTTATGGGCCAGGTCCCCAGTGGGGAGCACACAAGAGGCAACCACACATTGATATTTCTCTCAAACTGTTTTTCCTTTCCTTCCCCTCTCTCTAAAAATAAATAAAACCTTAAATTAAAAAAAAAAAAAAAAAGAAACCTGGGCGGGGGAAAGGCAGACAACTGTGCTTGAACAACAGTAAAATTTAAAAAATGGGAAAAAAGGAAAAAAAGAAACCTGTATGAAGGCAAGGAAGAGACTAGAAGAGTCTAACTCAAGGGTTCTGAAGTGGACCCTTCCTGCATTCATACCTGGCTTCTGTGAGGGCGGTCATTCACATTGAGTCAGGCACTTCAACACGTATCACCCACTGTGCTGGGTGCTTTGGGCATGAGGTCACTTGACCGCACTGAATTCAGGGGCTCTCAGCCATCCACAGTCAGTAGTCTATATGAGAATGGTCCAATGAGAATATCTGGCTGAACATAAGGTTTTCAGGCAATCCCAACTCCTCGAATCTTTGTTGAATCCCCTTATTAAGAAAACTTATGCTCAATGTACTTAGGTGTTAGTTGGCAATTATTAGGAAAAATAAATATGTCCATATCTGCCAAAATGGATTAGAATTAAGATTATGTGATACCCAAAATGCCCATTCACCATCCATGCTTCGTAAGAGAATTTTGAGATATTTTGCTTCAGTTCAACCACTTGTAATCAGCACACATTTTGTTTTTAGAGAACATACACTCAGTGACACTGAGAGACAAATTTGTATTTTATTATTTGGTTCAAGTCACTGACATAGGTGAACTGAGTGGGCATGTGGTTGAATTATCTATTCACCCATCACTGAATCCTTACTAAGGATTTTTATGACAAATTAAACTAAATACTAAATCTGGTAGTGCTTGCTTCCAATGTTTACTGCTTATCCATGTTAGTACAGTCCAGGAGGAAGAGCATGGAAGAAAACTGTTGAGCATGCCTGCCAAGGGCTGGTCATTTGTTGACACATTTCATTGACCTATCAGCACAGTCTGAGAGATAAATTCTGTGGCCCCTGTGGTACAGATGAAGAAATGGAGGCTCAGTAAAGTGGAGTAATTGGTTCAAAGTCAAATAGCAAGGCAGGATTTGAACCCAGGTCTACCTGACAAAGTTGTGCCCTGGCCTCTTCATTTGTCAGGGTCATTTCCTCGGGTGTAGGCATTACAGAAGTTCTTTACTGGATGGAACCTCATCTTCCTTTCTCATTTTCCATTTCCTCGCCAATGAAATCATATTATATTTGGAAGTTGCGTAGAAGCATGAGATCTAAGTGTGAGCCCTTTCAAGATATCTACCCCAAGTGTTGTCCCTAAATGGAACACCAGCTGTCATATTTTTCTAGACATTCTGACAACATGCACAGGAGAGGGGAGTACAGACCATCACCCAGGGAATAAGTGTTTTTGTGAAAGACACAGCAGAGCTGCTCTGCACCATTCAGTGCCTCTGTGTGAGGGACAAGAGGAATGATGGCAAGGGAGGTGACACAGGCCAGGCAGCCCTAGTGGATCCTTGTGTAGACATGTGGGTTCTGTTCCCTGTCCTGTGTAGACTAGCTGTGTGACAGTGGGTAACTTATTTTAAAACTCTCTGAGACTTATTTTCCTCATCTGTCCAATGTAAAGATTGGACAACAGTTATATCTAGATTCAAAATTTTCTAGGCTCAGCAGAAGGTCAGAAAGAGTTTGCGGTCAAATCCAAGGTCTCTAGCTCAGCCATCCGGCTGTAGTTGCAATATTTCTGTCTGGATGTCAAATGCACACCTGGATGGGGAGACCTGGCTCATCACCTGGTCATGCACATTGAGCATTTCATGCCCATCCAAATGAAAAGGGCATGATATGTCATCTACACCATCTGCTCCCAGCTCTCCTTGTGCTATGACTTTCCTGAAATAAAACTTGTTCTCCTTGGGCTGATGAAGGAGGGTAAGGTGTGGCTGAGGTCCATGACAGGCAATGAGACAGGAAGCAGTTTTCAAAGAAACTTGGGGCCTCAGACCAAAGAGGATTTGTTTCTACTTGGGGACCCTTCACAGCAAAGCTATAAGAAAGTTTTCTGAAGCCATAACTGAAGAATGAAGAGATTCTGAGACATGAGACCGAGACCTAGAGAGCTGTTTCTGCTCAATCTGCATGGTTAAGAATTCTAGCTCTGCACTCTGGACAGGGCTGGCTTAAAATCATGAATCAGCACCTCTTAGATCACGTGAGTGAGGTAACAAAGTAAATATTAAAAGCCTAATTTTCTTCATCTGCAAAAATGGGAATCATATAATGACCTATTGTTGTTATGGGCATTAAATGAGGTAACACATGAGAATAGTTAGCACAAAGCTTAACACATTAATAAGCACTCAAAACAAACAAACAAATTAAAAAAAAACTAGCCAGGCCTTAGTCCCACTTCTTGTCTGATTGTTATTTTCTCACCTGGAGACATCATCCAGTACATCCTGCTGGAATTCCATATCTTTGAAAGATGGGGTAGGGAACAAATTTACAGGGTTTGAACCATCCTCTTGATACATTCACTCCTAAAGTCAAGTCCTTGCCAACACCGTAGTTACTGAGAGTACTGGTCAACACTCTTTGGGTTTCAAGTTACAGAAACTCAGCCCAGACTCCCTTAAACTAAAAAGCACTGACTCAAATGATCAAAGTTAAAGGGATGAACTTTAGCTTAACTGGACCCAAAATTCTGAAGCAACATTCTCTCCCCACTCCTACCTTGCTCTCTGTCTCTTGCTCTCTTCCTTTCCTCTCTCTGGGCTTCCATCTTGGGAAAGCTCTGTCTCCCTGAGGTGATAGCGTTTTCTCTCTCTCAAGGTTCATCTCTATTCCAAGAAGGGGCTCTGATCAAACCTGCTCAGCCCATGTGCCTACTGTTGAACCAAAGCAAGAGCTTGGGGTACTCCACCTGGCCAGTCTGGTTTATTGGGAAAGGTGCAGCCCTAGAGTGACAGCCCACTAGGTGGAGAGGTACAGATCCCCAAACAAAAAGATGAGTGTTGTTGCCTTGGCTGGGTGGCTTAGTTGGTTGGAATGTCATCCTGTACACCAAAAGGTTGCAGATTTGATCCCCAGTCAGGGTGAGTACTAGAAGCAACTGATCAATGTTTTTCTCTCACATTGAAGTTTCCCTGTCTCTCTCTATTCCTCTCTCTCTCTAAAAATCAGTAAATATATCCTTGGGTTGGGATTTAAAAAAAGGATAAATTTTGTTAGAAGAAGGGGAAGAACTTCTGAAAAAGCCACAACAACACGTGGCCACTATACCAAGTGTGCACAGTAGGGCCCTCAAAGCCAGACACTAGAAACCCAATATGATTTTGTATTGGAAAAAGGACCAGCTCCTATCCCCTGATAGCGTTGGACCCTTTTTCTCTTAACAAAAGCATCATAAAACACACAAGCCTCACTCCTATTCCCTCAAAGGCTTCATCCTCCACCTCTGCCTTCATGTCTTACTTGGGTGCCTGGACATTTCTGATATCACTGAAATGTAGAAAAATTTCTTTCAAAACCTCTTCATTAGTTCCACTTTAGACTGTGGAAATATCTAGTTTCATAGAATCGGAAAGTGTTAGAACTGGAAGGATCACAGGACAATAATAGCTCCCAGACCTGGTAGCTCTGGCTTATTGTGAGAATCACCTGAGCCAGGTTCTGTATTGTTTTAACCTTCCTGAGCTCCAAATTCCTGCCAGAAATATCACTTACGTGGGTCTATGTTGGGACCATTAATCAAAATTGTAATGATTCTGATTTGCTTCATTTGGGAGCCAGTACCTCTGAAGACGTGCGGCTCTGTTTCCAAATACCCATGCCGAAGCCAGAGGGATTAAAAACCCATTATATCCAGGGTCACCCAGTGGCTCATTGGCAAAACCCATGTCAAATCCTGTCTCCAGGAGAAAATCCAAGAGCCCTTGGACAAGGGGAAGGAGCAGTCTGTCCTGGAGCTCCGACCCCCAAGCCCTGCAGCGGCAGCCAGGAGTCTGTCAGTGTTTGAGGCTGGCTAACAAGCTTTCAGGAAAACAGGAAACCCCACTTCTCTGTCCTCCTATGTCCTCCCCCGACTCACATTTCATCCTCTTATACCGTACTTTCTGGGCTCCTTCTTTATCAACTTACTACACTAGACAGAGAGTGCAAGACCTTCTGGGAAGGTAGACACAGAAAATACTGCCAGCAGCATTGCCATTTTTAGTGTTCCTAAGTTCCAGAAAGGAAGTTTCCTCAGAAAGTTAAACATAGAGTTACCAAGTAGCCCAGCAATTTGAAACACAGATTATTATATCCAAGAGAACTGAAAATATGTCCACAAAAAACTTGTATACAAATGTTCATAGTTGCATTATTCATAATAGTCAAAAAATAGAAACCACCCAAATACTCAACTGGTGAATGGATAAACAAATGTGGTACATCTGTTCAGTGGAAGATCATTCAGCCACAAAAAAGAATGGGTACTGATGTGTGCCACATTATGGATGAACCTGGGAAAAATTATGCTAACTGGAAGAAGCCTGACACGAAAGGCTACATATGATATGGTTCCATTTATATGCAATGCCAAGAATAAGCATGTCTACAGAGGCAGAAAGCAGATTGGTGATTGCCAGTGGCCAGGGGAAATGAGGGGTGATTTCTATGCATATGGGGTTTCTTTTCAGGATGATGAAAATGTTGTGGAATTTGGTAGTGGTGATGGTTTCACAACCTTGTGAATGTTCTAAATGCCACTGAATAGTACACTCAAAAAGGGCAAATTTTATGGCATGTGAATTCTATCTCAATTCCAAAATAAATAAATATCAGCAGGTAGACCAATTTAGAAATTAAAAGATCTGACCCTTTGGGAGCAGGATGTTTAGGAGAAGCCTCTTTGGGTTGGGCCCAGAAGCAGTGAGAGAGAGGGTGAGGGCCAGCCCCAGCAGAGGGAACAGTGGGACAGTGCTGCGAAGTCTCATGGAAAAGCCAGCCAGAATACCTGCTTGGCTGAGACAGGCTGCAGGGGAGGCGCAGTGGTCTAGGGGCAGAGGGGGGAAAGGGACTGGAGGTGATCTGTGGTCCTATCCACTGAGCTTAGGAGCTGGAAAGAATGGAGCGTGCTTCTCCCAGCAAGGCAGGGGGGTGAGGAGAAGGCTTTGCAGGAAAGTGGCAGGGAGCGCTGATGCATACTAAGCACTGCTTTAGGAAGGTGATTCTAGCTGCAGTTCAGGATGAATTAATGTAGGAAGGGACCACAGCGAAGGTTTGGCATTGTCTGCCATGTCCTCAGTGCTGTGCTAGAGGCTGCAGGGAATAAGGGGAAAAGAAGCAGCCCTTTCCTCCTATTGTCCAGAGATACAAGAAGGAAATTTTTCATTTTCTTTAATAGTCCAGGGTTGGACATAGCCTTTTTTTAATTAGCTCATTGATCTTTGAAAGAATCCTTGAGATAAGAAAAACAGATATCATTAACTCCTTTACAGGGAGAGAAACTGGGGCTCAGGGAAGTTCAGTCCCTTGCCCACAGCTGCTCCTAAGTAGCAGTTAGGAGAAGACACCAGATCTCAACTCAGAGCTCATCTTAGTCTGACCTATTGTCTCGATGAGGAAGCAGAGTAGACACCAAGAATAAGTGGGTATACAAAGATACAGTGCAATGCAAATATGTGGCAGCCAAAGACAGGCTTTAAATTATTATCAATAAACACATTAATTAGTGCCAGATCATATTCTGCCAATCACATCAAGTGTTCAAAGTACATTTTCTTTGCATCTTTCTATTGCTGAACTTTGTCCTGTCAAGCAAAAGATTCAGAAGACAGAGTTTGTGCAGAGATTTTGAACCTGGAAATTAAATTACATGTGGGCTCAAATCCCACCTCCACCATTTGCCAAATGACCTTGGACTCTACTTCTTGGAGCCTCAGGTCCCCCATCTATCAAATGAGGGCTCCACCCTGCTCACAAAGGACTACCACACTACAATTCCACAATGATATATATAAAGCATGTAACTGCTACACAGCTCATGTGGTGGTGGGGGGCCGGCGCAGGGTGGGGAGATGCTCAATGTATTAAGGGGAGTTTTTAAAAGATTTACAAAGGAAATTCACATTCATTGGGCATAAACAATATTGCAGTAGCTTTGGTACCCTTAATCTTCACAACAAAATAGGTCTTATTACCCCCATTTTATAGATGAGGAAATTGAGACCCAGGGAAATTAGCTTGGCCAAAGTCACACAGCTAGGATGTGAGGTAATCACAGTTCACATTTGGGTCTGGCTCTGAAGCCCTTATTTTTGCACTCTGCCACAAAACCTATGGAGATGGTAGAAGTGGACATAAAAGGATTCTCATCAAAGCACAGAGTCTGAATCATGCGTGAATGATTATCCGTTTCAGAGCTATGGAGGAATGAGCTGGAAGCTCCACTCTGTACAGGACCTTGGTCTGGGTTTAGATTTGCATGGCCTCACCCACAAACTGTTCTGTCTCCTGGCCTCTCCTTCCTCATCTCTCCCCTCCTACCACTTAAGGATTTTTACATCAAAGGTGCAGCCTCTGTCCTAAGGGGTAATCCTGTCACCTGTAACCTTGACAAAGAAGGGCTTCAGCAGAAACTTTCTCCCTGAGCTCAGTCACACAACTGTGCGTTTCTTTAAGCCCTCGCCAGCCAGCCTTTGGGATGGAAAGGTAGACGACTGCCTTCAGACGCATTTTTATGCTGAGGAGCTGCTCAGAATAAATTAGCCAGTCCTCAGAAAGTGTTAGGTACGCTACTTCCACTTCCACACTTTATTTCTGCTCCAGTCCTTCCCTTCTCAAACGCCACCTCGTTTTCCCTTCCTGAGAGCTGGCATCTCTTCACGTTTGCCCATCCTGGGGGGAGGCACATCTCAGCACAAGAGAGTTTTCTTCCCTCTGCTAAGAACCTATAAGATTCTAAAACTCAGACATGATCAGCAAATAAAGAACAGAACCAAAAATACTTTCAGTCACCTAGGGGAAGCAGAAGCCCCATGGAATTAAAGATAACACAAGACCTAAGAGACCATGGCAGAAATAACCAACAACTTTGGTTGAGGACTCTGCCCAGGCACTGGGTCTCTGGGAAGCAGGGCTTGCTGAAGAAACTCCCTGACTGACATAATTTTTAGAGGCCCCTTGACAAGCCCCTGAGCTCCCTTCTCTCAGGGAAAGTTCTGTTTGCCTTTGGACACATCACCAGACTCCTGCTGCTTTCCTTGTATTTCTAGGATCTGGAGGAGTCACTGGATGTCAAGAGGGAGAGGTACTTGAAACTGAACATTTTTTTAAGAATTTTTAAAGGTGTATCTAGCAGAAGGACCACCCCTTTTTAAAATGGAGTGTAACCCGAAAGTGTTCCTCTGTGCTGGTATTGGGTTTTTTAACAACTGAATGTAAAACAACCATCTTCCCCAATACCCCCCGCTCCAGTGTCCCTGACACACACACACACACACACACCCATCCTGTGCCCAGCAATTCAAACAAAGATTCTTCGGCTGTACCCAGACATAATGAATCAAAAACCCTGGGGGTGGTGCCCAGCAATTTCCTAATCACCTGGAGAGATAGCTTATTAAAATACATGTTCCTGGCCCCTGCCCCCAGAGATTTTGATTCAGTAATTCTGCAGCAGGACCTGAGAATCTGCATTATATGAAACTCCCAGATGGTGCTGATGCTGCTCGTCCAGTGAGAAGCTCTGCTATAGGGAGCCTCCCAACTGCCTCCAGGGCACAGATTTCTTCCATAAACTAAGTGGTAAACTGTGTGCAAAGGCCACTGCAGGACTGGGACCAGGAGGAGAGGAGTTATAGACAAAAAGAAGGAGAAAGGGAAAGAAATCTTGCTGGGGAAGTAAGACCTAGGAAAGAGACTTGTTCTTTTTCAACATACGTAATCAAAACTTCTTTCTTCTTACTTCCATTTTCTGCTGCATATTTGTAACCCACTAAATAATGTTTTGTGTTGAGACCCACTAATGGTGTCTCACGGGCCTTATAAAAACAGTGGTATGAGACCCAACCCAACAAAAGGATGAAGAGTACACAACCCTAGGACCCAAGGTCAGACCCCTGGGGCAGCAGGATCTGAGGACACCCTGCCTCTGGAAAGTCTGAGGTGGTTTTGTGCCTGCCTGCTTCCCATCGGTCTTGTCCCCAGCACCTGTGGTCTCCACTTCTCAGATATCAGCAGGCACCAAAGCCACCTAGTTAATCTTCAATCACTGGCCCCACCCCCGACTCTCTGATTCAGTAGATCTGGGGTGGGTCCCACCTGAAAATCTGCATTTTTAATAAGCTCCCAGTGATACAGATGCTGCTCGCCCAGGTACCCCTCACTAGAATCGCTGGTGGGAGTATCTGAAATAATGCCAGTCACTTGGAGTCATTGGGACCTGCAGCCACCCAAGAATAATTCTGGGAAAGGTAAGTGCTTCCAGCCCAGCACTAATAGGTGGGGACCTCGCTCCGACTGCAGGCAGCTGCCTGGGACAGGGCTGCCAGGAATTTCGCAGAAGCCAACACAGTCGTGCCTGGGTGATGCCTTCTGTGAGACTCACTCTGAAACGCTCCATGATTCCTCACCCAGAAAGTCACTGTAACTATTATGTCTGCAAATTCATACCTTACTCTGCACATCGCATTGTCATTGTCTTTGTCATAGAAGCCTCACCATTTCATGCCATTTATAGGAGATGTGATGTTCAGTCTCCTCTGAGAGTGGTCCCAGAAATGCTCGTGGACTTGACTAGTCTGCATCCTATGATTCAGTAATGGACACTGGGCTGGTTGAGAAAGAGGTGAAGCCTGTCTCACAAATGTCATTTTTCTCCCCTCCCTCTCCTCCCTCCCCTCCCTCCATGTCTCCTTGCCCTCTCTACTCCTCCACCCCAGTGCATTCCCAGAAACAGAACAGACAGACGTGCGTCCGGAAGAGCCTCATCTGCGCCTTCGCCATGGCCTTCATCATAAGCGTCATGCTGATTGCGGCCAACCAGATCCTGCGGAGCGGCATGGAGTAGCAGACTCCAGCCACCACGCTGCTGCGGCCCCTGCTCCCTGCGCATGCGCATGCCCTGCGGGCAGACTTGGTTACTCCTCAAAAGCAGATTTGGACACAGTGGCACAGTTCAGTGAAGAACCCAAGGTTGCAGGGCAACAGGTGTTGCAAGGCCACTTCATCTCCTTGGCAGGGACACAAAAGGGCTGTCTCAAATGCTTTAATGGTTTTGTTTCCCAATGCAATAAATAGCCAGGAGTTCCGAATGATTGCTTCAACCACTTGCAGGAACTCTGAAGATAAACTACATTTTCATCACGGAATTCCAATGGCCATCAAGGCCAATGGTGTGAGAGAGCAACAGAGGGGCGTGAACACGCAGTCACCTCTACACCCCATTCTTTTAACCCATTGGGCAAGTGGATGCCCCTAAGGGTAACCCTAGGGGCTGACTTTGGGGTTGCTGCAGAAAAGGGGCTCTCCTTCTGACCCTGGCTTCCTTTCTCTACCTAGTGGAGCCTCGCAAGGTGTGAGGAGAAAGCCGCCGGATGGGGTGCAGGACCTGGCGGCCTGCAGCTGCTCCCATGCTTCCGTTTTTACTGCCTTTCTACAGGACTCTTGGCAGAGTTGGGGAGTTCTCGGTTTCCATCTGTACTTGGCTTTCTGTTCCTAGAGCCCATCACGCACCAGCATTTTGGAATCTGCAGAGAGCCTTCCTCCCAGCTTTGCTGCCTGTGCTGCCATTAAAGAAAAAAGAAGCATAATCGTGGGCATCTCTATAATAACATAGACAGGTAGACAGATGTATCTATTTGGCTTCTTCATCTGTGACATCGTTCTTCCCTATTCACTTACTCCTGACCTAAGCTTGTCCTCTGACACAGTCCCTACCTCCTTTGGCTAGGAGACATAGGCTGGGGGACAGGGGACTGAGACGGGTGGTGAGGCGGTGTTACAGCCCACACCCCAGTCGTCAGAACTGATGGAGCCGTACACATCTCCCCGCCAGAAGACCTCTGTAAGTTAAGGTCCTTGTGCATCTTACCTTCTTCTCATCTTACAGTTTGCTTTGTAAGTTAGTCTTCCCCAGATAAAAAGAGAAGTATAATTCAGAGTGGAAGGATGGAAAGATCAAACTACTGTATTTTACATAATATCTTCAGGCATTTAGATTTTGCAACTGACTCATTTCCATGAGAAAAGACAAAAAAGATGTTAATAAGCTTAGCCAACAGGACAGGTAATTTACTCCTGCCTGCAGAGTACTTCTGTTGGGGAAGGAAACTGAATCCAATAGTCTGTTTTCAACACCATTTCAAGTCTGTAATACCCTGACTCTTCCTAGATGTCATATCAGCCGCCACTGTTAATTCAAGCTTGCATAGTCTGATGAGCCAACAATATTTCAATGGAATATTTCCCTTTGTACTTTTCCAAGCTCAGGTCCTTATTTCTATAATGGAATTGTCTTGCTCCTCTTTCTTCCCAGTGCATCTGAAAGCTACATGCTTTTCCCCTTTCTTCCAATATTGAGGCTCTAGAATCTTTCCTCTCTCGCTGCAGCCAGGTGGGCTACTTGGTGCAGTGTGTGCTCCTGAACCTCCCCCCAAGCCTCCCCTTCCTCTCTGCTTTCTCCCTACTGCCTTCTCAGACTTGCAGCATCCAAGGTCTCAGTTTTGGGTCTTCTTTCAAATCACCTCTGCAAGCACTTCAGGCAACAGCCTGAGGGTAGCTGTAGGAACTTCCCCACTGAGGGAGACCAAGAATATTCATGAAGAGCACAAGAAAAACTAGGGTTTGAGCCATAGTACAGAGGAAGAAGCAGGTGTAAGCTTTCGAGAGCCCAGGAGTTTGAGAGACTATCTGTGAAAATGCCTGGGGTCTCACACATCCAGTCCAGGAAAGCGCCAGCCTGTCTGTCCCTCTTGCCTTCCCTGCCCTGCCCTGCCACAGTACACCCCACATACTGCCTCTTCTCTCTCCCCTGGCCTGACTCAGCACGCACCACCACCGCCCCGCCCCCCCATCAGAATCCTGAATGAGAACAGGTCCAAACACAGAATTCTAATAAGACAGCTTTATCATTAGCTCCTGCCCAAAGCAGTTGCCCCTCTTCTCAACTGTACTTGGGTGGAAAGGACCCCCTGAACCACTAGACCGCAACAGACTAGGGAGGGGGTGCAGGGTCCTAAGTAGACTGGATAGAGACCCTAGGGATGATTCTTAAAGGACTGTGCCCCATGAGAGGGGATTGCAATGCTGTAGGTGAGGCTAAAAATGAATACTTCATCAAAGGCTGCTTTTCTGCCAGTTCTTCTGCCTTCCATTGGAGAATGGGGACCCTGAAGATGTGAGGGTTAGACTTTGTTGGAAGATAGATCAGCCACCATGCAGGGGGTGGAGAGTGAAAGTAGTTCTGGAGAGGGACCGACAGCCTGTTCCCCACAAAGTCCTCAGCATCCTCTCCCCAAAGAGGACCTCTTCCCTATCCCAGTGACCCAGTGACCGGGAAGTCATCCATCCTACCCAGGAGTGCATCCATTGTGGGGGTTGCTAGGGAGAGAGGACACAAAGGAAGGCACAGAACTCTCTCTAATGGGCTGAAAGTCAACTTCCTCCACGATGACCTCACAGGTGCCACCCACGGCCTGCAGTGTGTGGAGACAACCCAGAGCAGTGGCATTCCTGAGACTTCGGGAGCTGAGACCTTGTCCTGGTGACTTGCTTCTTTGTCTGGAGGGTTGTCAGGCAGCCTGAGATGCTGACTTCCCACAGCTCCACCCCGAGCCCTGTCCACACCAGTGCTACCCCAGGGTTCCCACCTGTCAGCACCTTCACCACAGGGGTTGCAATGCTCATAGTGAAGATTCTGGAAGGTCCTGGTCCTCCATGCTTTGTGGCCCCAGTGAGGAGAGGAGAGGAGTAAGCCCAACTCTTCTTCTGTGCTCCAAGCTAATAGACATAGAGGTCTATTATAGGACAGCTGAGTAACTAGCAAACTGAACTTGGCTCCTTCTTTTTGCAAGAATGGGTGTCCCCCCAGACCACATAGTGATGATCAAGGAGGTATTTTGCTTGTGATACAAGGGATACAGACCCTGATGCCTTTGGCCTCCAAAGAAATGTCACCCATCACTCTAGAAGCAGACGGAGCCCCTAAACAGGACCCAGCATGGAAATGATTAGCAGTGGCTTCCAGAATGTGTGTGGGTCTCATGTGACCAGTCTGTAAAAAAAAAAAAAAAAAAAAGAGGTGTTGCCATGGCAACCCTTCCATTCCACCCTGAGTTTGCCAAGGCACATAAAAATAGGGAACATTTTCTTAAAGAACACTTGGGTTCTGCCTGATTGCAACCTGACTCCCTGCGTCCATATCCTGCTGGTGGGAGAAATTACCCTTAAAAAATCTCATGGTTTCTCTGCCTTTTTCTTTTGTGTTTGAACCTACCCTTCCATTTGCTCAGGAGAACAGGAGCTACCTGTGAGACAGGTGGTATCCTTCCCACTCTCCCCTCCCCTACCTCCCAGGGCCCAGAGCAAAGACCTCTTAATCTGGGTGAAAAGTCAGAAATGTCATCTGGAAGCCAAAAAATATTTTAAGCCTCAATCTTCAAAAGCATCCATTTGCCAGTTAAGAAGCTCTTCCACAAGCCAGAAATGTGAAGTGAACCGAGGTTAGCGTGTAGTCTTGGGCAAGTCCAGTGGTTTCAGAAGATTCTAGGTGTTTTATTTGCAGAGAAGAGGTATCCTTTGAGTCTTTATTCTTGATACCTGCTCCTGCCTCAGATTTCACAGGACAAATGGTCTACTTCAGCAGTTTTCAATCTTTTTTCATCTCATGGCACACATAAACTACTTACTAAAGTTCTGTATCACACATACACAAAATTATATCTTTGCCGATCAGACAAAAAATAGGTATAATTTTAATTCATGCACACCAGATGGCTACTCTTGTGTTGGCTGTTGTCATTTTTTCTTTATTTGACAGCCTAAGGGAAAAGAGGTCAGTGTCCCTGACTAAATAGTCAGTATGGCATGTTATAAAAATTCTTGTGGCACACCAGTTGAAAATCGCTGGTCTACTCTCTTATAGTTAGCCAAAAGAACCTAGTGAATTTTGACAATAATGCCCTTCCACCTCGCATCCGCAGAATTATAAATTCATATATCTAAGAACTGGGAGAAATAAATTTACCTTTTAATCCTAATGCCTTTTCTAGGCTTCAGTCAAAACTCAGATCATAAATCAAAGAGACCTTTGCTCTCCACCAGTAGCTCAGGCTTCCCTGGGACAATATGAAGGCATGACCAGAAGAGTCAAGGTGTGACTGCCCAGCACAGCCCCTTGGCTGGGCTGGCCTGGTCACAGTGGCTGTGTGCCATGGAACTCTGTCCTGCTGTGCTCTTGTTCTCCATCCCTGTGGAAGACGCTGAGCTCTGCTTCTCCCAGCTGGAAGTCGGAAACCATACTGAGTTATTTTACTGCACTATTTCTCTGATGGCCCAGAGTAATCATCTTACTCACCCTGTTCCACTGAGATATAGAGAAGGTCTTGAACCCCACTGTGAAAAGGAAGTACCCCTTTTTATGATGCCATGGTGATGCAGATAGACTGAGCTTAAGCTTCTAGACTTCAGCACATACTGGTTACGTTACCAGGAGGACTGCAGAGCTGCCTTCCCCAGAGAACATCCATCTGAAATGACCGCAGATCAGAACTTCCACATGGCCTCTTCAGTGACCTCTCAGGGCTAAAAGTCTGTAATCTGAAGGCCTTGCCATAGCCATCCTCTTTTACCACCTCATAATTCAACTCCCCCAGAAGGGAAAACAAATCCATCAGAGATAGAAAAGAAGCATTATTCAGCAGCTAGGGTTTTGAATTTAAATTATTTAAAGTGATGGCAAAATAGAGGAGGATTTGGGCTGCTTCTTACAGACCCTGTCTCCATGACAATTTAAATGTCAGAACTGTTCAGCTTCACTTCATACTTCCTTTGACTAAGTCACTCAGGGGACTGTCCTCAGTTATGTGGCCTTGCTGGAGACACTGATTTGGAGGAATAAGGTCAAGTACACAAACCAGCCAAGCATTTGTCTTAGTATCCTAAGCTCATTGTAATGCACATGGTCATTTTTACAGCTATGGTTTGTACTTAATATTGGTTTGGGGCCCTTTTATATGGTCTCCAGGGACATTATAATAATGCTCAAAAAGTCTTCAAGGCTAAATTAATTTGATTCAGTTGGCTTGAAATGTAGCCACAAAGAATCAGGTTTTGCCAGTCCCACAAAGACAGTCTTCTGAAACTGGAAGAGAACTGGCCAGCCTCCTGCCCCTACCCCTGCCTTGGGTAGCATGCTGAGCACGCCTTGACCCCATGCTGGTGTAGCCCTCACCACCTCTTTCCCTTGACCATGATGGGCTTACTTTCAAACTGATGCTTCTGACATTGTCCAAGTGAGAGGAGGCAGAGGCTGGAATTTTCCAGTGGAGTAGAAGATCTGAATAATAAGGAAGGAATATTCCTGGGAATGAAAAATTCAAGTGTGAAGTCGCTCCATCTTGGGACCTAAGAGAAAAAGAAAGTTTTTAAAGGGCTGCAGAGGCTGCTCTCTGAATGTGCTCCTATCTGGCCTACTTTGGGAACATACAGGGCATTGAGTGCCATGGGGCTGCTGCCCATCAGCCTGATCCCAGTGACATGCACCGGGAACTTCAAGAGGAGGCTGGTAGCGCTCCTATCCTTGGGGGATGCTGACATCTGCCAAGCCCAGAACGCCTCTCCCAGAGCTCTCTGTCGGGGCTCTGACCTGTGGAACTGAAGCCAGCAGAGCAGGGCATAGGACCAGAAGTGTGGGCAGCACTGTCAGCTGGGAAGGGCACAGGAGGCAGGACCTCAGGTGCCCCTGCCACCCACCAGCCAGGTAATTTTGAGTGACTTCCCTTCTCGGCCTCAGATTTCTCATCTCTAAAGCAAGAGGAAAGGTAAACCAGATGACCAAGAAGAGTCCTCCCATTGTGACTCTGTTCGAAACAGATCAAAATGAATGCCCACACTTGAGAGGACCCTTACATCCCCTATGAATCACATTAGGAACTTGCAGTTACTTTTTTAACCCAAGTGCCAAGAGGCAGTTATAATGAACTATCTCTTTTGGTGTCCATTGTCTATACATGAAACAATACAAATTGGCTTACATCAAATGTGTCATATCTTGCGGGCAAGAGTTTTTATTTACTTCCTATGGTCTTGCTGATTTAAGGGAGCATCAAGGATGTGTCCTAGCTTAGTCAGCATGAAAATCAAGGGGATTTGATTGCCTTACCACAGGTCACATGAATCAGAATACATGCATAAGTAGGTGAAACAAAGCCAGATTCTGGGAAAAGATGCTTGCTTTTCCATTTGAGAAAGCTCAAAGAAGATACTGAATAAAGAGCACAACTTCCAAACGGTTCTTTCTTTCCTTTTTTCTGGCCACTGGAACAGTCATTCCAGTATATGTGATCATGGTTCGCAATTATTTGTAACACTGCAGAAGGAAGAGAGTCGTGATCTCTGGTGATTGTCAGGAATTTGATGAATAGTCTTGGGGGAGCAGCTGCCTGCGATTGCCCTTTAGCTGGCTGATGAGCGATGCTGTGCACAGGTGCCTGCTGCAGATGCCGTCCAACCACAACGGGGGCAGAGGGCAGGGGGAAAGCAGATGCAGAAGCCCCAAAAGTCCCCAGGCCTCCTGCCCCATGACAACATCAACTCCTAGGTTTCTGTCCTTTTTTCTCTGTTTTTTTTTTTTTTTATTGCTGTTCTTCCCTGGAAAGACCTAGATTGGCCAGGAAAGTGCCCTTTCAGCTCCTGGTGGAAATTTACACAAGTCTGTGTTTCTCAGTTTTCTCCAAGGAAAATCAAGGAATTTTCTTTCTTTATGACCTGGAAATCAGGTTTCAGGGGTCTTTGAATGGCTTCTTAGTGGGGTTTGATTTTCTTCCCCAATTCTGAATCCAGAAAGAAGCTATTTGTCCAAGGACTAACCAAAGACAATGCCCTTGGAGGAGAGTCAGACCCTAAAATCTAGTCAGGGAGTGGGGTTGGCAACTGGTCATCTATTGGGGGGAGTCGCTGTGAATCTAGGGGTCATTAGACCTGAGACGTGAATTTTTTTCAATGCACAGCAGTAAATGGCAGATGCAAACTGGAGTGCAGCTGAGGGCCATTATGACCAGGACAACTGGAGCTTGGCAGCTCTCACATCCGGAATGGGCCATGAGGACTGAATTCCTGGGTCACAATCTGCCCATTTACCTCATTCTCATTCCATTGTTCTTTCCATTTAGTATTGGTTGGTGATTTCTGCTATTAAGTGATGAGAGAGTTAGCAGACTAGTCAAAAGAAAATCTTTATATAAAATGTAAATATTAATATAAATTAACCTGGCATGCAACTTACTGATCCAATGAAGCATATATTATTAATACATTATCTCAGTGTATAAAGGAAAACTGACTGCCATATTTACCAAATGTTTTCTCTAACCTGTCTGTAAATATATAATCTGTATAAAAAAGAGTCTAATTTACCATTATTTATGCAATAGAAAAAATAAAAGTTTTTTTTCTTTTGATGAGAAATTCAGCTCATTATATGTGGTGTGATTTACAAATGGGTCATGAACTTCATTCCTGCGACCCGGATGGACACCCACATCTATTGGGATGACAGCTCAGCATCACAGCTTTCCAAGAAGCCAGTGATCCAGTCCTGTGGTGAGGCTTTGAGGGGAATGATTGATGTAAAGGGAAATAAGCTGACTGTGGAGCATATGGTGAGAAATAGGAAACACCTCTTAACCAGGGAACAAATATTATAACTGAGAAAACTTTGCAGACACCCAAGCTAATGCTGTCGCTCTTTTGGTATTCCATTTGCCTAATTCTTCCCAACATTACTGTTCAGGCATTGCATACCTTTTGCTTATGCTTTTGGAGTTTGTAATGTTATTTGAGCTTCTTGGACATAAAAAGAGACGCTCGTTATTTTTTTCTATCAATAAAGAAAAAAGGAGGACCAAAAAGTTAAGTGATTTGGTTAAGGGCACAAGCTAAGACCCAGCCCAAATGTGGACCAGAAATCTACAAGTACCATGAGGGCATCTCTTAATTTCATCGCTTCTCAGTAATGTTATCACACATTTTTCTAAATGTCTTGTACTTAAGCCTAAAATCTGAGTTTCCATGTGAGTAGGATCTCCCAGGGTCCCCAGTTTTAAGTGTTGCAATTTATCCACCTTCTCAGGGGAAATTTATGAAGTAAAATCACTAAGCATTAATTATTGCTTAAAAATCCAAAAATAGAATTCCAAATTCTAGGCATAAAGCACATGTTTTCCTCTCTGTTAAAGGGGGCTTCTGGCAAATTCCAGTGAGATAATAACTTGGAATTTATTATCTTATCTGGGTTTTAAGATTTTTTAATTATTAGGAAACACTTGGTCATGAATATTTATTCTCCTGGGATACTGACCAGAGCAAGGACTCTTACAGAAGAAAGGCCCCCAAGGGACTGACATCAAAAAGTCTGACTCTTGACTGTGGAAATAGCCATTTAGAAGCCCGAAGACTCATTGTCCAGCCTTGGCCCAAACTAGATAATACCCAAGGTAAAACAAAGCTTGCCCTTACTTAACATGTGAACATGTCTTTGAATCCTAGTGAGATTTTTCCATAATTTTGCTGATAAGTGAATGTCAAGGCTTTTCTTTCAGATAAGTGTTTGTGGTCTAGCCATGTGCACAATTAGCAAGTCATGCCTGTCACTTCTGCCAGCTCTGGACACGTCCACCTGTAGCATGTTGTTTGGCCTTGAGTGACAAAGGATTGGTGCCTTGGCTGATGTGAGTACTGAGGCCATGTTTCCAGGCCTATCTGACACTCCCTGGGTTATTTCTCCCAGCACCCCTGGGCTTCCATCACTGGGTGATGGGCTGAGGGAGAAAGCAGCTGTGCTCCATCCTACCCCAGTAAGAGTCCCCCGTCCTGCAGCATCAGACTTGGGGCCATGCTCTGGCACCCAAGTGTAGCCAGTGTATGGTCAGAAGGCTTTTCTGGCTCAGGAGGTCATCAGCTATCAGTCCTACAGCTGTGCTCGAAGCTGGCAAGGACCCCACTCTCACCTCTGAGTGTACTAGGTTGAAGAAGGAGGGAAGACAAAGGTGCCTCCTTGAAGAGGAGCTTCAGGGCTATGATAAGAGGACACGCCGGCTCAGACTCTGTGGGGCTCATCCCCCCACTCTGGCTCTCATAACCTTTGTCACCCAATCTCTCCCTCTTTCTCTTTGCCCTCAAGATAGTTTGAAGTTAGCTGACCTTCAAAGACCCCCAGGGTAATGATCTCAACCCTGGGCACATGGGAATGGCCTGGGACACTTTGAGAAAATGCCAAGACCTGGCCCTACCCCAGATGTTGTGGTTTCATTGCTCTGGGAGGCAGTCTGGGCAGCAGGCAGTTTCACTGCCCAGCTGATTCCAGTCAGGGTTAAGAACGAGGGGAGTGAGTTCCTCGTTTTTCAGATTTGGGTGATTTCTGGAGAAGCAGGCCTATCCTCCTAGCAAATGGTTCTCAAAGTGTGGTCCTTCAACTAGACCTCAAGAGCTTGTTAAAAAGGCAAATCCTCAGGCCACTTCCCAGAAGTCAGAGATTCTGGAGGTGGAACCCAACAACAAGCCCTCAAGGGTGAAAAACCTCTGTCCTAGTGATGGACATCAAAACCAGTACATAATTATGATTATTATTGGAATCATCAGGTGTGTTATAGACAGAGAGATGCCTGGGCTCCACCTCAGCCCTACAGAATCAGAGCCTCGGGGAAAAGGATCACTGCTAGGGGCATTTGAGGAAGCCCTGGGATGTTTAGAAGGCAAGTCTGAACTTGAGTCAGCTCAGGAGCCTGCTCTGGCCGGGCTGGGACCAGAAGCCACTTTCTTGGGTGACCCCTCAGTAGTGTTCCTTGTTCCTAGTCTTAGGAGGTGTTTCCTGGTCTCCAGGCTGTCACCTATGGTTAAGTGCAGCAACAGAAAAGTGTGTTCGACTGCAGAGACCTCAGCTCTCACTCCTGGGAAGGAGCTGATGGCTTATGAACAGGAGGTTCTCAATGGTTTTCCCTCCTGCCTTTCAGTGTCAAAACCATGGCTGCCAGGCTGTCCCCAGGACGCCAAGGAGTGGGAGGGGAGAATGTAAAATACATGACACTCTCCCACTTTTCTCTAAGATTAATGTGGATGACAGCAGGGTAAAACTGAACACAAAGAAAGACTGGATGGCATGGTGTGTGACTACAACTCAATAAAGCTACCATAAAAGATGAGCACAAAGCCAGCACTGATGCTATGGCTGGTTTGGCTCAGTGGCTGAGTGCTGGCCTGAGAATCAAAGGGTCGCTGATTTGATGCCCAGTCTAGGGCACATGCCTAGGTTTTGGGCCAGGTCCCCAGTGGAAGGGCACACAAGAGGCAACCACATATTGATGTTTCTCTCCCTCTCTTTCTCTCTCCCTTCCCCTTTCCAAATAAATAAATAAATAAATAAATAAATAAATAAATAAATAAATCTTTTTTAAAAAACAGCATTGAAAAAGGAAAAAGAAGCAAGAAGTGCAGGCATAGGGACTGCTCAGAGCCCTCTGCATATATATGTGTCTCAGGTCACGTTCTGGGCAGCTGGCAGAGTCCTGGCTTCTGTCAGTGGCCTCAGGCAGAAGTCCTGCATCTCAAAAGCATTGCTGACCGGGCACTGACACACCTCAGCCTTCAGCAAGGGGCCTCCTCCAGACTCGGCTCTTCCCAGCCTTTCAGAATGAAGAGGCCCAGCCTGATCCCCATGTGTTTGGGCCTCTGGTCCAGGAACCACATGGACTGGTTTCTTCTTGGCCAGTGTCACTCTGGTGCCAGCTCGCAGCCCTCCCCCAGCCCTCTCCTCTAAAGATGGCATGCCTGTCTAGAAAAGAGAATGTGGAGGCTGGCCGGGGGGAACGAGGTGCCTGCAATGCTGCAATTTAAGGGAGGAAATGGGTTGTGCTGTGTGGTCTGGAGGCAGGCTGTACCAGACTCCAGTTTATCTGTGACCCTGGATGGACAAATGGCCTCAGTCCTGAGACTAAAATAAGCTTCTTAGACACAAGACAGCTTATGTTGCTTATCATTTTTATTCCTAGTGCCTAGCATTAGGCCAAGCATATGGTAGGTGTATTTGTTAAGTAGATATACCAGATTACTTCACACTGCTCAGCTATCTGAATTTTCTGGATGTGCAACTTTCCTGTGTCCTTCCTTCTCTCAGCCCAATTCCTCCATCTGCATCCTCACGGCCTGGTTCCCATGCCTTTGTCAAAATCAGGTACACCCCATATTTATGTTCATCTGTTCTGTGTTAGTCCTCTGGCCTGTCCAGGAACTCTTTATCCTTTTTCAAGAGCCACGTTCAGTCCCTTCTGCTTCAATTGGAGGCCACTAGCAGCTGGCAGCTGGTCTCCTCTGGCTGGAAGACAAGCCCATCACCCTCTCTGAAAGACACAGTGTCAGTCGTCCTGGCTTGGTCCGAGGTGGGATCTCAAGGACTTCACAGCTGCAACACATTGCCCTGCTGGGCTGGGTTGGATGTGGTTCTGCCGACTACTTTACACAGCTCCCTCCTCTCATCTCTGCAGGTCTCCATCGACACCTGCTGACTGCCAGTCCCACCGTTTAGCACCAGCCTTCACTAGATTGGCTGATGCTTTAGATACTCATTCCAGTAACTAGCAAGCATCTACCAGGTACCCACAGGATTCAGACAGAGACACAAACAAGCCTCCAGGCGTTTTTCATCTAGTCACTAGACTAGAACTAGGAAGCAAGCCTGCGATCACAGCCCAGGGTCAGAAGCCCTGTGGAAGGCTCACTGATGCAGAAGACGATAGCGATATAAAGGAAGCAGCATAGCTTATTTTAAAACATTTTCTATTTATGATTATAAACTATTTCAAAGACACACAAAATAATATGACAGACAAAATAAACTTCTAATTCACATTTAGCAGATGTTAATACAGTGAAACCTCAATTTGAGAACTTAATTCATTCTGGAAAAGTTTGAGAAGTGGCGGTTTCGGAAACCAAACCTCCTTTGTTTGTCACCCGAGAGATGCGTGAGTGACCAGACAGGTGTCAGCCTGTATGGAAGGGTTGTCAGGTAGAGGATAGAGACCCGAAGTTTTGTCAGACAGCTGAGACACTTTTTTCCATGAACAACTTGGTCGAGAACTGAGTTGTTTGTGAACCAACACTTTTGAGAACTAAATTGTAACTGTATTATGACTGAGATATCTCTCTCAGTAAAACCTTAGAGATATAGATAATGCTCCATCCCAGTTTGATCGTTCTCCCTTCCCTCCCTCTGACGTGGCCACCTTCCTGAAATTTATCATTTCCATTCATATTTTTTGTAAGGTGATTCTTGGAGTGGCACAACAAAGATGTTAGCCAGACAGAGGGGACAATGCATTCCAGGCAGAGGGATCAGCATATGCAAAGGCCCAAAGATATGGCACACTCTCCTGACAGACTAGGTATGAGGATTTTATATTAATCCAGAGAAGACATGTTAGTGGTCTAAATTTAGAAAGTATGGGGGTCAAGGAAAGAGGGTAGGACCTAGAGTGATTGAGAAAGGAGAGACTGATGATTAGTTTTGTATGTAGCTTGATGGGGAAGCATGAAGAAATAAGAGTACTACATTTCTGGTTTGAGAAGGGGTGGAGAAGAGATTGGATTTAAGTCATGATTACTTTGCAATACCTGTAGGGTTTTAAAATAATGTCAAACAACAGATAGAGACATCTGGGCTATAGCATTTGATGAAAAACAAAACAAAACACAACACAACAAAAAGCCAAGTGCAGGGTGGTCTGCTTGCCCCCTATAAACTAAGGAAAAGGCATCCAACTAGAGAAGTTTGTTTTCAGACCTTTTCCATTCATTTGTTCCTTCCTCCTCTCCCTTGTGTCAAGAGAATGAACTTCAGCCTGTCTCGGGCAGTTACCACTGTTCAACATGGTGGGCATATCTGTATCTACTGTTCAGGTGAGTTGCTCACTCTCCATCCAGTTCTTTGGTATTACACAGAACCAGAGTCAGCCTTGCTCTTGGAGGCTGGGAAAATGATGGAGCTTCATGCCAGTGGCAGGCTGGAGAGTGGGCATGAAATCAAAGCCATTTGTGAGAGGGTAAACAGGCTGCTTTCCTGGAGACAGAACCTGATGCCTCAGTTGCCTGCATTCCAAGAAGTCCTGCTGCTGTTTTTGCCATTGTTTTCTTTACAGCCACTGACTTCCCAAAAAATTCAAGGAGAGGCTCTGCAGGGATTTCCAAGAGCCTAGATAGGCAGAGGTGGTGGCTGTGGGATTAGAACACCATCCTAAGAGCCTTTCTCTGCCCAACTCATATGAACAATCAGCACAGCCTTGTCTGAGCCCTTTTACGATGTGTACACCTAAGTAGTTCGTCAATCACATTCCCAGCCATGATGCCACTGCTCCTCCTCACACATAGCTAATCTTGACTTTAGCTCAATTATTTAATAGATTTATTGCCAAACCTGGGTTTTCATAAACGATTTCCAGGAAATGTGAGGGTTGAAATCAAGTTGAACTCATGTGGTTTTGCTCTTAACTTGAGTTTTCTCTGTGATTTCTGGAAGATCTTGCAGTTTAGGACTTCAGCAACCTCTGTTGGTTAGTTGTTTTGACTCCAGGAAGCTCCAAGGTAATCTATCCTATTAAAACCCAAAGAGAATGTTGGCAAGGAAGAGTCTCAATATCAGCCCACAGAATATAATAGTTTATCTTGTCTGAGAAATATAAAATCAAGAGTCTATATCATGGGAGCTGATTTTCTTTGCGTAGCTTTTAGAATAAAATGTGCTTTGAACTCTTTTCCCAGAGGTTAAAAAAAAGTTACATTTCTTTGGTTGAGATGTTTTGGCAAGACCATTTCCTCTGCCTTCTATCTGCAAGTTTGGAAACTTCAGAATTTTTATGAGAGTGTCTGAGGGCTGAGCCATTTCCCAAGTGTCCTCTCTGCAACTACACATCACCGCACTTCACTGTATTGAAGGCCCCGCACTCAGTTCACACCCATTTGTCAGGATAAAGACCTTCGGTGTAAGAATCAATGGGATATATGAGAACTTCACGATACAACAGGATTATTGGAATGACTTCTGGCTTTGTATGGTTGTTTCTTAGTTTCCAAAAGTACAAATGTATTTTAGCTCAATGAGATTTATGTACCCCTAGAGATTTGTATTATATGTGAGACTTATATGCCCATAGAGATTAGTACCTAGACCTTCCCATCAAGCATCCTCTTTGCCACTCCGCAAAGGGAGAGAGATGGCTATTCATGAGGAGCCATCTTCTGTTTTCAATCATGGCAAAATTTTCTGTTTTCTCCACACTCTTCCCTACTTCACTGCTTATCTGTCATGTAAATGCCACTCAAAAAGTTATAAGCATTTTTAAAAGATAATGCTTCATTTTTTCCCTTCCAAGTTTCCATTAACATAATCATGAAGATGTAAAAGTAGAAGGAAAAAAAATACAACACTGGAAACCAAAGATAAGAGATTAAAGGAAACCACAGAACCAGTGAAAGTGAATGAAGAAATTCAATGGATAATCAACTCACATTCTACCTTCTGAGACCTGATAACTCTGCCAAACCACAAGTGATAAGGAGTCTATAGCCAGCTTAAAGTGAAACAGGCTCTGACTCACCTCTCTTACATAATCAGGGACCTCTTCTCTCCATCACTCCCCCAAGCTGTGGCTTCAGGGAGCCAGAAACTCTCCATCCTAGGCACCATCACTATTTTCTCCTTGCATTTATCAAGGGGAAAACAGTCTAGGGCCTAACAGCTGATTTTTCTTTTTTCTTTTTTGTCAGAGACCAAAAGGCCAAAGCTAGTAGAATGATAAATTTAAAGTGCTGGGGTGGGGGTGGGGGGAAACTACCAATCAAGAAGAATTTTATATCTAGAAAAATTAAAGACAGCATAAGTGTATTTTTGTCTGTGACTCCTATTTTCTACCTTATTCAAAAGATGACTGTATTCTCCAGGTTAGTATGCTGAGTGAAATAAGCCAGTCTGTGAAAGACAAATACCATGTGATCACACCTATAAGAGGAAACTAATGAACAAAATAAACTGATGAACAAAACAGAACCACAGGAAGGGAAACATGGGACAGACTGACAGTGACCAGAGGGAAGGAGGGAGGAGAGTAACGGTGGAAAGAAGGGGAAGGGACTAGTCAAAGAACATGTGTGAATGACCCGTGGACATGGACAACAACATGGGAATTGACTGCGGGGGCAGAGAGTGGGATGGGGGGAGGAGGGCATAAGGGAAGAAATCGGGACAACTGTAATAGAATAACAATAAAAATGATTAAAATGGCAACTGTATAAAGCAATATTTGTAATAATTGTAACAATAAACATACAATGTATAAAGATATAGTTTGTAAAAATAGCAGCATACAGAGAAGAAAATATATAGGAGCAAAGTTATTATATACTATTAAAAAGAAGTTGGTATTAATCTCAGCTAATTTGTTATACATTAAGATATTAATTGCAATTACCAGGGAAGCCACTAAGATAATAACTCAAAAATATAGTAAAACAAATGACAAAGGAATTAAAATGGTATACTGAAAAAAAAAACACTAACACAAAAGAAAGAAGGCAGTAATGAAGACTGAGGGAAAAAAGGGCATGTAGAAAACAAGTAGTAAAAAACAAAAGAAAATAATAGTAAAATGCCATAACTTTTTCATTACTGGTAATTCCATTAAATATAAATGGATTAAATCCTGCAATTAAAATGCAGAGTCTGGCAGAATGGATTTAAAAACACAAACCATGATCCAACTATGTGCTAACTACAAGAGAATTGCTTCAGATTCAAAGTTACAAACATGTTAAAAGTAAGAGGATGTAATATGCTATTCCAAGCAGAGAACTATAGGTGATGGTGGACTAAGGATATTCAGGTACCTGTAGATGGATCTAAACTACTGTTGAGCTGATAGGAACTGACTGAAACAACTAGTTTGAAACCCCGGAGTCTACTTGAGCACTTGCAGTGTCCAAACAAAGCATGATGAAGAACCTAGTAAATTTTAGTAAGTTGTGGCCTTTTTCTTATTGGAAACCAGCTCCCAGACCCACAGCAGGCAGCTGTGGGGAGAACAGCTAGTATTCCTGATATGGCTTGCTGGAGCCAACGTGGGCAGTACGAACCTTGCCCTTGAAATGTCAAGGTTATGTGTTTTAAATTCTGAAAGTTGCTTTTGATTGGTGGGGGGCCAGCAAAGAAGCTACTTATTGTTTCAAACCCCATAGGCTAAAGTGGTTTTCAGGGAATTTAAAGAGACAGTATTTGCGAGATCATTTCTCCCTTTTGGAGCCATTTTTTAAACAATTTTTTCAGGTCACAGGCTAGCCACAGAGATAACAGAACAAAATTACAGTAATCACATGTGATAAGAAATACATGCTTTGAACAAATGGTTTAGAAAGTCACAAATGGAAGACTACAGCCCTTAATGAGCAAGTTTTGGCAATCCCTGAGGAGTGAGAGAATTAGGTCTCTAGAGTTTCAACAGCACAATACTGTAAATTTCCAGTTCTTAACAAAAAAATTATAAAATGTGTAAAGTAACAAGGAACATTTGGTCCAGGGAACATTTCAAAGGGAAAAATATTTAGTAAAAACAATCCCTAAAGAATCCCAGATATTGGTAATATTAGTCAAAGATGTTAAATCAACTGACTTAAATATGTTCAAGAGCTAAAAATAAAGTAGAAAAACACTAAAGGAAACAAGGAGAACAATGTACGAACAAATAAGAATGTAATTAAAAAGTATAAAAAGGAACTAAAAAATTCTAGAGTTGTAAAGTATAATAACTGAAGTCAAAAACTTGCTAGGAAGGTTCAATAGCAGATTTGAACTGACAGCTGAAAAGATCAGCAACCTTGAAGACACAAACATTAAAATTATCCAATCAGAGGAACAGAAAGAAAAATAGAATAAAGAAAAATGAAAGCCTAGAGGACCTATGTGACTCCATCTAATACATCAACAGATGCACTGTAGGAGTCCCAGAAAGGAGAGAGAGAGATAAAGCAGCAGAAAAAGTATTTGAAGAAATAATGGTCCCAAACTTCCCAAATGAGGAAAAACATGACCACACACATTCAGAAGCTCAATGAACTTCCAGGAAAGTAACGAGATCTATATCAAGACACATTATACCCAAATTGTCAAAATCCAAAGACAATGAGAGGATTTTAAGTGCAGCAAGAGAGAGAGAACTCACCACATACAAAAAAAATCTTCAATAAGAGTCACAGATGGTTTCTCCTCACAAACCATGGGGGCTAGAAGCCAGTCAGATGACATAGTTAAAGTCCTGCAGGAAAAAGCCATTATTTTTATACTTTTGGAATGGTTTGTAACCTCTATTTTTTCTAATGATTTAATAGTCAATAAATAATAGACATATTATAAAATAATAATTATAAATTTATGTTGATGGACAGGCAATATATAAAGACATACTCTGCAATAATAACAATCTAAAGAGGGAGGGAAGGAAGTTAATAAGAACAGTGTTGGTATGCTATGGAGAATAATTTAGTATTATTCAAGCTAAAATGTTATAAATTTAAGATATCAATTATAATCCCCAAAGTAACAACCAAGTAAAGAACTAAAAATACAGAAAATGTAATAAGGGAATCAAAATAGAACACTACAGAAAATCAACTAAATAATGAAAAAGGCAGTAATGGAGAAATTGAAGAACAAAATACCTATGTTAAACATAAGAGAAATGGATAAATGCCAGAAGTAAAGCCTTCTTCATCAGTAATCACATTAAATGTAAATTCATTAAACCCTCCTGTTAAAGTGCAGAGATAGATAGGCTGGATAGTAAAACAGTTCCCACTATGTGCTCTCTGCAAAAGCTCACTTCATTTACAAGGACATAATGAGGTTAAAAGCAATAAGATGAATAAGACATTCTATAAAAATCTCAACCCAAAGAGAACTGGGCATCATATTACACTAATACCAAAAAAATTACAGTTTAAATTTTTAAAGTTTACAAATGACAAAGTAGGTCATTATATACTGATACAATGTTTAATATATCAAGAAAATATAACAAGTACAAACATACGGACTTTACAACAGAACCCCCAAATATATTCAAAATTAAGCAAAAACGACAGAATTTAATGAAGAAATAGACAGTGGATGTATGGTCATAGTTGGAGATTTCAGTACTCCAATTTCAATAATTGATGGAACTGTGACAGAGTATCAAGTGTTACAGGACAGGGATTGGCCCAGAGCAGGGTCTGCCTCAGACCGGCGTGCAGTGTGTGGCTGTTGACTTCACGCAGGAAAGATTTCACAACACGAATCTGGGAAATTTGGGGAGTGTGTTTATTAAATCTGGGGACAGTGAATCAGAGGAAAGGCTTGGGGTAGAAGAAGCAACAGGAGAGAGCCTAGGCGGTGGTCTGCTTTGGCTCCCCAGAAAAGTTACAGGAAAGGGGTGAGCCAAGGCAGGACTGCTGTTAGCTCACTGGGAAGTCAGACGAAAAGGGGGCCTTGGAGAGAGAACCAGGGGTTAAGCCAGGGATAGGCGCTGCTGCTCATGGCTCTGCTCTCTTCCAGTCTTGTGGGGACCCTTAGAGTCTAGGAGGAAGTAAAAGGTTCATGCCCAGGAAGGGGCAGAGGCATGCTTTAGAGTGAGCCCACACTCAGTCTTTGTCCAGAGGGCTTTTTATCTTTTCCTGTGAGTGAGAATCTTAGGGGAGTGTTTCAACCAAGTATTCATCAGCTTTCCAGGTGCATTTCTAATATGCTGACACCTCAAAATGAGCATGGTGGGGGGTAGGATTATTCTTTGGTCTGCTTTACTGTTTTACTTTTATCTGACTCTGTCTGGCTTTCGATGGGGTTTTTGTTATTTGCTCACCTGACTTCCATCTGTCCTTGGGTTTACCTGGCACAAATGGCATTAACCGGGTGATTTAAGCTATGTATTCTCTGGTTAGGAAGGAGAGATATAAACCATTTGCTCTCAAGTGTCCTTGGCAAGGGAAGATAAGGTCTTATAATTCACAAGCTGACTGTAAGTTATACAAATTGTTTGGCCTTGTTTAACTTTGTTGTCTCAGTTTCCCTGTTTCACTTGCCCAGGAATTTTCCTAGCTTCTTACTATCCTGTCACAAAAGGACCGGTGGTAAAGATAAATCTCAGAAGAGTTAAAAAGAGATAGTGCTAAATAATCGTGGCAAATGTTATAGAAAGGGTTAGTCCCAACCCCCTAAATTGAAAGAGATATATCTCGAAAAATGAGTACAATAGAATCTAATGGTTATTAATGATGATTACTATGAGGACTTCACTAAGTATTTTTATTATCTTGTTTAATCCTAGAATAACCATGTGAGACAGATTTTTTTAAAGGGCATGCCTGTTCATTTATTTTGACATTTTATAATTTTGTCTGATTATCTTTGAAGGCTTTTAAGCTGGCCTTCAGTATAGCTGTGAAAAATAATGACATTAGTCAAGGAAGCACCTACTTTAACTTTTTTCCTTTAATTTATTGGGGGTGACACTGGTTAATAGAATTCTATAGGTTTCAGGTACACAGTTCTACAATACACCATCCGTATATTATTTTCTGTGTGTGCTATCCCAAGTCGTCTCCTTCCCTCACCCTCTCTACCCTCTTCTGCCTCCCCACACTCCCCTTTCCTCCTGGTAACCACCACACTGTTGTCTGTGTCTGCGAGGGTTTTTTCTTTTCCTTTTTTATTATTAATTCTCATATGTCAGTAAAAACCAGGGACTTCGAGAGTTTAACTACCTTTCACAAAGTCACACATCAAGAAAGTAGGAGATCCTTGATGTAGACCTAATTTTATCTGACTCCTTGATTAATTAATGGACAGGTAGGGAAAACGTGGAACAGGGTATTGTTAGGAAGAGACCCTTTGCTCCTCATCTTATATGAAAGGAGAAAATGCCTACAGATGTTTCCTAAGTTGGAACTGAAGACATAAACGGTTTTAAAAGTATTTCTAAAGTGTGACACTTGTTTCAAAAAAGACATACACATCTAAAAACACAACAAATGTAATAGTGCTCTAAACTCTGTAATGATTATTTTGCAATAAATGTCTCAATATGAAATTCATGATTTTTCATTTTAACTTATTAACTGGCTTTTTCCATAGAAAAGGCACAGAGAAGCAAAGATACTCTTAGAGCAATGAGGACACCTGGTGACCAGAGCTTGCCTTCTAAATGCTACCAAAGGGGACTGGGACATCTCAGAGCTGGGGCTAGAAGACAAGGAAGCAAATCTGGGACCAGTGGTGGCGCCAGTAATTAAGCAAGATCCAAAGACCAGTGGAGACCAACCAGAGCCAGCATGAAGGGAATTCCACTGGCCAATCTGGACAACTGAAATCAAAAAGAAGAATGACTGTAACCGAGTTTAACACAAAGAATAAAATACCATGAGTTAGTAGTCAGAGAGAGGAAGGAGTGAAAGGAGAAAGCAAGCATGGGAAAATGTTAATAGTTGTTGCATTTAGATCAAAGGTACAGGTGTGTTTGCTTTACTATTTATTTCTTTTAATGTTTTTATATGTCTAAAAACTTTAAAGATATGGAAAAAAGAAAATAATAAATAACATTTATTTAAGAGAAGCAGATGACAAAAACCCATAAAAAATAAATCTTAATGCCAAATGATACACCCCTGGCCAGGTAGCTCAGTTGGTTTGAGCATTGTTCTGATACGCCAAGGTTGTGGGTTTGATACCCGGTCAGGGCACATACAAGAATCAACCAATGAATGCATGAGTGAGTGGAACAGCAAAGTGATGTTTCTCTCTTTCTCATCAATTAAAAAGAAATTTCTTTACAAGCCAAATGACAGATGTGCTACCTACTAAAGAGGGAAAAACCTCTTCATCAAGGTCAACAAAACATGAATGAGCCATTTCTAGATGAAACAGAGTAACCAGGACTGATCATGCCCCAAGAAATAATGACAAAATCAAACAGAAGGACAAATTATATGAAACTCTGGCTCCACGGCACTGGACGCAGTGAATGCTCTGACTCAGTAAAATGGAGCTGGGCACTAGGCAGTGCTGGCTGGCTGGAGCTCACGGCAGAGGACTGAGGGGGAGGGCTGCCCAGTCAGAGCTCCGAGGACCTGTGGAGCGTCCCCGTTCAGGATTCACTTGCACACTGATCATCACACGTGTTAGGACTCTACCAGAAGCTGGGAGGGAAAATTTATCAAATAACGCCTGTTCCCAACATCCAGAGTAGGAGCCCCACCATTTGCCAATTATGAGCATCAGTTAGAGCACCGTACTGGTTTCCCAGAGCTGCAGTAACAAATTATCACAGGCTGGGTTACTTGAAACAACAGAAATGCATTCCCTCACAGCCCTGGAAGCTGAAGGTCTTAAATGAAATGTGGGTACTGCTCCCTCTGAAAGTGGTGGGGAAGAGCCTTCCTGAACTCTTTCTAGCTTCTGCTGTTGCTCCAGGTCTTGACGTTCCATGGCTTGCAGCTCACCACACCAGTGTCTACCTCTGCTCTCACAGGCCATCATTCCTCTGTCTGTCTGTGCTTTCTCTTCTCTTTGGGATATCAGTCATTGGATTAGGGCACATGTGAATTCGGTATGACCTCATTTTGACAGATTACATCTGCAAGACCCTGTCTCCAAATAGGGTCACAGTCTGAGGTTCTAGGTTGACATGAATTTTGGGTGGGGGGACAATATTCAACCCAATAAGAGTACTAAGAAGGGTCTTGCCTCAGTAGTGGAATAAAGCTACCCCTAGACTAACATGCTGATCTGATTCTACCTAACAAAGGTTAAAAGCAAGACCAAAAGATTCAAACTACTTCCAGGTAACTCAAGCACATCCCAGTACAAAGTTCAAGAATTTTATTGGTGATACAAAAATATCCAACAACTAACCAGGGAAAATTCACAATATCTGGTATTTAATATAAAATTACATTTGAATAAATAATGTCTAAAACTTTTCCAAATTTGATGAAAACTATAAACCATAGATCCCAGAGTCTCAATGAACCTCAAACACAAGAAACATTGAACAATATTACACTGAGTTGCTTAGGCCTAGTGATAAAGAGAAGCTTTTAAATATCCAAGGAAGAAAGACATTATATATAAAGAACACCCCCCCCCCAAAAAAAGAAGGAATAACAGCAGATATCAAGTAACCATCTAGAAAAGCTTGGAGAAATATCTTTAAAATACTGAAGGAAAGATTCATTCACCTGGGATTTTTTTACCCAGTGAAAATACCTTTCAAAGACAAGTGCAAAATAAAGCATTATCAGACATACAAAAGCTGAAAGAATTTTCAGCAAGCCTTCACTACTAGAAATGTTAAAGCAGTCCTTAAAGCAGGTGGAAAGGATAAAGATCAGAAGGGAAAATGAATGAAAAGGAAACAGAAAAACAATGGAGGAAATCCACGAAACCAAAAACTTGCTTTCAGAGAAGATTCATAAAACTGACAAATCTCTAGTCAGACTTAAAAAGACAAAATAAAAAGATGAGAAGGCACAAATTATTAATATCAAGAATGAGTTAGGTGATGCTATAGATTTTGTAAGTATTGCAAAGATGAATTTTTAGTTAAAAATTCTCCCACAAGGCAATTCTTCCAAAATCTTCAGTAGTAAATGTCACTAAACATTTAAAGAAGCATTAATACCAAATCTACATAAACTCTTCTAGAAAATTTAAAAGGATAGAATAATTCCCAACTTTTTCTATGCAGCCAGAATTACCCCAATACCAAAATCAGAAAAAGTCATTATAAGGAAAGAAAGCTATAGATCAATCTCCCTCATTAACTTATAAGCAATAAAATTTTAATGAAAACTTTAGGGAATCTAATCCAATAACAGATAAAAAGAATAAAACATTATAAGTAACAGGGGTTTATCCCAGAAATGCAAGCTTGGTTTATCATTTGAAAATCAGTCTATGTGATTCACCTTAATAACAAGCTAACAAAGAAACCCATATAATATTTCAGTAGATGTGGAAAAACCATGTGAGCAAAGCCAGCATCCATTGCTGATGAAGACTTTTAGCAAAGCAGAAGTGGAAGGGAACTTTGCCAGTCTGATAAAGGGCAGCTACAAAAACCCTGCAGTTAACATCAGACTTAATGGTGACAGAATGTTTTGAGCCAAGATCACCAACAAGACAAAGATGATCATTCTCACCACATGTATTCAGTTTTGTATTGGAGGCTTTAGCCAGTGCAATATGGCAAGATAAGGAGACGAAATGCTTCCAGGTTAAAAAGAAAAAGGGAAAAGAAAACTGCCTTTATTTGCAGAAGACATGTTATGTATATGGAAAATCTGATAAAATCTTCAGAAAAGGAAAACCCCTTCAGTAGCAGTTTTCCTGGTTCAGAGCTGGCTTCTGTGCCCAGAGCACCAATGCTCCACATCTGGCAGCTTGGAGCCCCTGCCAGTCTCAGCTCCCTCAGCCTCAGCCTCTGACTGAGAACCTCCCTGCCCAGTCTGCGGGCTCTACCAAGCTCTAGTCCTCCCCCACGCCAGGACTTAAAGGATGAGACTGGAGGCCGCCAGATCCAATGCCAGCCTTGCTTCTAGACTCTCAGCTCCACATGGGAAGAGGCTTTACTGAAGTTACTACTATATTCCCAGAATCTACAACAGTGTCTGGAGAATAGATGGTGCTGAAATAATCATGGAATAAATTTCAACCATTTCAACTCCTCTTGTTTTTGAGTCATAAGGATCATTTTGTCCTCTTTGGACCCAGGATGGGCCACGGAAGTCATAGAATGTCAGCATTAAAAAGAATACTTGACAGCCCCTCATTTTACAGGTTAAAAAATAAAAATAAAAACAAAAAACCTGAGACCCAGAGGGAAGTGCCAGGATCAAGGTCATGTACCAAGTCATTACTGGCAGAGGTGGGCAGGAACCATGTCCTCCCAGTCCCGGTCCTGCCTCTTCCCTCACAGCTTTTCCTCTCAGCATTTTAACAGCTGCAGAATCTCAGTTCTCAGAATGGGTCTGAGCCCAGCAATGAGGATACTGATCAGTATGCTGGGAGCATGGCCCACAGAATGTCACTGTTAAGGACCATCCCCTCCATCGGACTCACCATTTAGAGCACAGATCATTCAGCAGCAGGATTCTGGTTGCCAGCTCAGGCTATGAACTGGAAGCAGGAGAGGGACATTGTCCCAAAGAAAGAAAGTTCTCAAGAAAACAGGGACACTGGAAAGAGAGGCTGAGCAGGAAAGCCATTCCAGATGGAGGGAGCTGCTACCAAGCAGTCACCATAGCTGCCATCAGATTGGGAACATGGGCGGAAAAGGGAGGGGGAGAACCGGGTGGGGAGCAGTTGGGGAAAGGGGCATACAGGTAGGGCAGACGAAGGAGCCCCTCTGTTTGTCCTGCCCATTACCTGCCCCGAGCCAGCAGAGTCTAAGCAGGCTCACAAGTCTCCAAGGGAAATTGCCCCTAAATACCACTCCATACCCTTGACTGTGCCTGTTAGTCCAGCATTAGAGGTAAGTTGAGCAGTGACTTTTCAGTTTCCAGGATGATGCAAACACTTCTTAGCAGGAATGAGATGCTCAGCTCTGGCTGTGCATTCAAATCATCTGGAGAACTTTGAAAAAATACTGATACAGAGCTCTACCGAAGACCAGTTACATCAGAAGGGTGGGTGGGGGATGTGGGGAGGAGTGCCTGGACCACAGTACTTTAAAGCTCCCCAGGAAGTGGTAATCTGAACCAGGGAAGGCTGAGAACCAGGACCACTTGCATACTTTAAACGTCAGCAGAGAGGAGCTCTAGAAATAATCAAATCCCTTTTTGGCAGAGGGGGAAACTGAGGCCCAGAGAGGGATGGGCCCAGGGAATCTGTGGCAGAAACCAGGCTGGAAGCAGGTCCGGTCCCTCTGCTCCCTCTGCTCTGAGGGAAGCTTTCTTCTGAAGGAAGCTCTGGGGAGATGGTGTGGAGGAAAGGGAAGGAAGGGGGGAGAAGCATTGGGTGGGTGAGAGGGCCCAAGCCTGGCTCCTGGGTTGGGGCAGGGCATGAAGATGCACTGGAGCACTGGGCTGGCTGTAGGAAGAACTGCCAGATTGAGCATCTTGTTCACAGGGTCCAGGCATGGGTGGGGGTCTGGTGAGGGCTGGATTTTTGACGGAAGTCTTCCTTTCTCTCTCTGTCCCCTGCACCCCTTGCTTCCTACTCCCTCCCCCCCCTTTTCTTCTTGGTGGCCTGTATTCAAAGCTCACCCCCTGGATTTTTCCCCAGTGACCTAGAAAATGATATCCTGAAATTACAGCTTTTGAGAAGGGTCCAGAGGGCAGAAAGTTGGGCATACCTGCATGTGTTTTCACAGCAGGCCCTTCTCAGCTGACAGAGTTGCAGGTACCCCTGCCCCAGGGCGGTTCTTCACCAGCGTCATCTCTTTGTCCCCTCCTGGCCTAGAGTTAAGGAGGATGCTGGGCTGGTGGGTGACACCTGCTTTCCCTGTCAGGGGGAGGGGGGAGGGCAGGCGCTGGCTGGCAGTGGTCCTATGAGTCTACTGGCATAGACTTCTGCCCACGCCACAGCCTGGGCACATCAGGACCCAGAGGAAATACCCTTCTCTGAGCCACCCTGCCTGTCACAGGTCTCCACTTCTCCCGGATGTCATCTGTAATGGTGCAAACCCATGGGTGGGCAGAGAATCGGGCAGATGTCTGGACTGCCCCAGCATGGAGCCTCTGGGACCAACCAGAGTCCTTAAGTGCCTGGACCGTGGCGCAGAGGGCAGCACGTGCAGGGGACTACCGCGTGACCTGTTGTGGCCACAGAAGGGGCTGAGTAGAGTTGACCAGCATGGCCCGGAGCTCAAGGGCTGACCGGAGGCCAGGGCAGTGCAGGGGCGGTGCCGGCCCACCTGCACGGTGCTGGGCGCTCTCCGTTGCTTGCCGGTTTGTCCGCGCCGCTTGAGCCCACTCGCTGGCTCGGAGGCGCCTCCCGCGGCGGCCGCCGAGCGCCCTCTAGCGGCTCTCGGTGCTCCCTGCCACCGCCGGGCCCCAGCATCGCCTCAGTAAGAGAACTCCTTTCCCCCAGCAGGTCCGGACAGGGTGGCGTCCAGGCTCAGCGCCTTCACCCACGATGAGTCTTAGCCCATCTTTGCCCTGCTGTTGTCATCGATCTTGTTGCTGTTGTGTTGCACTCCTTTGGATCCTGCGTTCTGAAATATTTTGTCTTTATTAAATATTACTTAACATTTTTCCTTTAAAAAATAGGAATTCTAGGTGGAGTGAGATCAGCTGAGGCAGCAGGTGTGACAACAGGAAACTGCTCTAACTTTGCAGCCAAAGGCAAAGAAAAAAAAACCTTGGGCTAGTCTCTACTGCCACCAGCATAGCAGAGTGTCCTCATGCCTGTGTCAAGGCCAGGGCCACGACCTCTGTCATCCTACACAGCAGACTGGGTTCACCCGTGAGCCCTGCGATGTGCCTCATGGCCACCTATTTCTGCTTCAAGCCAGCAGCCTGGCCAGCATGAGCCCAGGCTCCCCCGGGCCCCAGGCCCTGCACAGACCTCTTTCCCTTTCTCTGGTCTTAGTTTCCTCACCCGCCACACGGAGCTCACAGTTCTTGCCTCACATCTTGGAAGTGCCATGTAAGAGTGTGTAAGGGATTGTGCTGTTGCCTGCTCCTGTGCTGCCCAAGCCTTCTCCGTGCTGAATGCGCCCTGCTCTGGTCCCCACTGAGCACTGTCACTCTCCTCCCTGCCCTCATCCAGGGAGCTGTGCATGCTCGGAGAAGGCCCCAGTTCAGGTCCGATCTAGAAGGCTACTTTTTTGGCTCAGCGCTTCTCAAACTTGAGAGCACATCAGAATCACCAGGAGGACTTGTTGGAACGGGGAACTCTGGGACCACTTCAGAGTCTCTGATTTAGTGGGTCTGGGGAAAAACCCATAAATTTGCATTTCTAACAAGTCTCCAGAAGATGCTGCTTCACACTTAGAGACCCACAGAGTTAGCTGTAGGATCTTAAGCACCAGGTACCACTATCTAAAAGAGTGAGGAAAGTTAGAACAGCTTTCTTAAACCTTCTGAACACCCCAGCACCAGCCACACACATAATCAAATTAGAGCAATGTAAAGCATGAAACCCCTACTCCAGAGAACCTTGAAAGGCCTAGCTCCCTTCAGCCCACTCACTCCACACAGCCCTCCCTTACCTTCCACCAAGGCACTGGGGCAGCCCTCACCAGGATCCCCCACAGACATGGAACGAGTGATGGAAGCAGGTAAGGGAGTACAAACACAAGTAATATAATGCTAGGTGCTGTCTCCAGGAGGCTGGCTATGAGGAAAAGAAGCTCCATTGGCATCTCTGGGTCTTGGTCCCCAAGGCGAAGACATGGTCTGGCTGCAGGACAGAGTCGTCACTGAGACGCAGCCCCAGAGGCTACAGCAAAGCTGAGGGATGGAACAATGTAGGAGTAAGTGGCAGGTGTGTGTGTCTTCAGGTAAGGGGTGTCCTCTGCCCTGTCCATTATGGGGCTGCCTGCATTGATTTGCTCCACAAGCACATCGTACCCCTTGTAAAAGCACCTCAAGGGCACTCGGCCAATGGTGCAGGGGACTTGACCATCTTTGCCAACCTCCGTGTCTGTCAATACCACTGCCAGACCCCTCTGTTTATTAATTTCCCCCTCCCATCCAGCCTGACTGAGCAGCTGCCTTGGTTGGGCCCTCCAGGTGCCTGATTTTCCTAAACCCGATCCTTACATTCTCATTTTTATTTAAATGCTGAAGCTGGTAATGCCTATGAGCTTCCCTAGCTTGCAGATTAAAGTTACATCAACCATATAAATAGTCCCCTCTCCCCGGGCTGCAGGTTGGGGCTCTCAGCACCCTGACCCTGCTAACCAGCACCCTAGGGCATCTCTAACAGCCAGGCCATGGCTCACTGCTGGGTTCCTCCACCAGCAAGATCGTCACACTATCCCTGGGCTCGAGGGACTGAGCACTGCTCATCATACTCTGTCCTTCCTCACATAGCTTCCTTGTCTTGAATCTTGAACTGCACGCCTCTGGGATACATACAAGAGCACTGAGCTGGCAGTAGGAAACCCCACTCCTTGTCTTATCATTTGTGACGTTTTCATATTTCATTCTCAATGTCCCTGGGTATTGGATGTTGACAGTAATTCTTGCCTGTCCCTCCTGTCCATAACGGGTTAACTCAGCAGGCCTGGGTGGCCCCAAACCCTGCAAAGTCCAAAGGTCTTCAGGCCCTGACCAGTTCCCTGGAGACATCTCTGAGCCATTGGAATGTCCTGCCTGATAAGCATGTCATTGCATGTCTGGGGCCTGTGGCCACACAGGGTAGTTTAAGTTAACAATGTGATTGATGGTGGATGTTTGCTTTTGTTTGCCCGGTGCTATCATTTTGACCCTGGGGGTGCAGTGGGGGGCTGGAGACTGGGCACCTAAGTTCAGTTAGGAACTTTATGCCCACATGATGCCCAACAAAAACCCTGGACGCTGAGGTTCATGGGAGCTTCCCTGGTTGGCAATAGTTTATACATGTTGTC